>JAFEMH010004528.1:157500-205089 GCA_022495995.1 Adenophora triphylla var. japonica | reverse complement strand
ACTCAGCCACACCAGTCAGTGCTCGAAAAATCCTCCATCGTTGGCATCGAGATCTAGTTGTATGATAGGGTGAACACATGTCGCCCTCCGAGATCCCAGAAAGCACGAAGCGGCTCGGAGCGAGATCCCAATCAATCTTTCCAATCTTTTAGAGACCTTGAGATGTACGGCATGCTATACCTCCTGTCAATAAGTTTCCGGTGTTGTTTTTGGTGAAAGCGCGAGAGTTCAAGAACGTCTTGTTGAAATTGATACTCTGTGGAAACAATTTCTCCATTGTAATGCTCCATACGCCTTAAATTGGGTCAGCTTTGGGATTTTTACCTATTAATATCATGTGAATAATTGTAAATTGTTAATATTTAAAATTAGTTTTAGAATTGGGGTTGAGCTTCTTAGTATCAACAAATCTTGAGCATTTAGTTCAAACTAAAACTAAAGGATAATGGTGTCCACTACCTAACCACTCTACTCGTCCCTCTTAAGTGCATACGTTTGATAAAGCCTTATCCCAGTCCGTAAATGCATGATTATATGAAATGCAAATATCAAGCTTTCTTGTCTACTTTGCTTTATAATCGAAAATAAAGAAATTTCGGCTTTTGATAGACCTAAATTATTACTATTGTGAATAATTTTAAATATTAATATTTAATTCTTTGTTGTAAAATATATAATTTTAGAATGATGAATTAAATTAACATTTATAAACAAGATGAGAGTCGTTATCATCCACAACTATCAAAACCCTATCTCAGCTTAGACCAAGAAAGACAGAGCAAACAAGTTCTCGACTGTTTGAGCAAATATTATCAAAGTCTAAATATTAAATAGCAATGGAGGAGGTTAGTGTTGTTTGTCCTAATAACGTAGCACCACCGCCATTGATCATACACAACTAGCACAAGAAGTAAAATGGTTGTCCCTTTTCACTTCCACTATTATCACCTAGCTAGAAAATGGCAGTCAATTCCCACAAAGTTTCCTGCTATCGAAAAACGCCATTACCACCAACTTGTTATTGCATTTTAGTTGAGACTTGAATAAAATGTATGCACAAGCACATCAACTACTCAACCAAATAAAATGCATGCTTAGTCAAATGTAAATGTTCTATTGGGAGTGAGGTTGCAGTAAATTCCAAAAATAATTAAAAAAAAAAAACCATTTAACAGGGACAGGGAAATAACTGAAAGAAAACCATTTAAAAGATCCATAATTAACACTTAACCCCAAATCAAAACAGAACAAAAATGCAGAAAAATTGATCCTTACAAAACCTTCAAGGAAATCAAAAACCCTTGTCTGATACTTTGATCTCCCGGTAAATAAACGAAAACAAAATGGGATCTCAAAAAAGAAGGATTTTACGGGAACCAATTTCATGGGAAAACAACTAATACAAAAAAGATATTCATTCAAATTTATCCAACACACAAGATCTAGAAATCGATTAAGAGGGGGAATCGAAATACCTGGTTGAGTACAGAGAAGAGAGAGAAATACGGTGGAAGGAGGCGGACTGACGGAGACGACGGCGTGAGAGCTCGAGACGGACGGAGACGGCGGAAGGTGGACGGACGGCGGCGTGAGAGCTTCTTCCTCTTCTAGGTCGCAATCAGAGAGATAGCGGGAAGAGAGAGAAAGCGGGAAGAGAGAGAGGGAAATGTGGCGTAATTGATTTCTGAATGATAAAATCGCATTTATAATTTTCCCCAAATGATTTGATATTCGCCGCTAAATATTAATTATAGCGGCGGAAATTAAATTTCGACGCTATAATTAATATTTAGCGGCGGAATATTCCGTCGCTGATAAATCCGACGCTAACCTATACGTACGTTCACATGGATCGATGACGTGGCACGCTCACCGACGGAAATTTCCGCCACTGATTTTAAACTCAGCGACGGAAATTTCCGCCGCTATTATTAATAAATATAATTGTTTTTAATTATATTTTTGAAAAAATAAATAAATCATAAATATATATTAATTTTAATTTAATAAATATCATTATTTTTATTTATATAAAATATGAAAGTTATTTTAAATTACTCTCAAAAAAATAAATAAATTCTAAACCCTAAACCTAATACCCTATACCCTATACCCTATACACTATACCCTATACCCCTATACCCTATACCCTATACCCCTATACCCTATACCCTATACCATATACACTATACCCTATACCCTATACACTATACACTATACCCTATACCCTATACACTATACACTATACATTATACCCTACACCCTATACCCTATACCCTATACACTATACCCTATACCCTATACCCTATACACTATACCCTATACCCTATACACTATACCCTATACCCTATACCCTATACCCTATACACTATACCCTATACCCTATACGCTATACCCTATACCCTATACACTATACACTATACACTACACCCTATACACTATACACTATACACTATACATTATACCCTATACCCTATACCCTATACACTATACCCTATACCCCTATACCCTATACCCTATACCATATACACTATACACTATACCCTATACACTATACACTATACCCTATACACTATACACTATACATTATACCCTATACCCTATATCCTATACCCTATACCCTATACCCTATACACTATACCCTATACCCTATACACTATACACTATACACTATACCCTATACCCTATACCCTATACACTATACCCTATACACTATACCCTATACACTATACACTATACCCTATACACTATACCCTATACCCTATACCCTATACACTATACCCTATACCCTATACCCTATACCCTATACACTATACACTATACACTATACACTATATCCTATACACTATACACTATACACTATACATTATACCCTATACCCTATACCCTATACTCCTTATACACTATACTTATACCTCTATACTCCTATACCCTATACCATATACCCTATACACTATACCATATACACTATACACTATACACTATACATTATACATTACACCCTATACCCTATACCTATACCCTATACCCTATACTTATACACTATACCCTATACCCTATATACACTATACATTATACCCTATACCCTATACCCTATACCATATACACTATACACTATACCCTATACACTATACCCTATACCCTATACACTATACCATATACCCTATACACTATACCCTATACCCTATACCCTATACACTATACCCTATACCCTATACCCTATACACTATACACTATACCCTATACACTATAGGGGTTAGGGTTTAGGGTGGTTGGTATAGGGATTTAGGGTTGCTGTGGCTTGTGGTTTAGGTGCCGTGATTTAGTGGTTTTTAGGTTTAGGTTTAGGTTTGTGGGTATAGGGTTAGGATTTAGGGTTTAGGTTTAGGTGGTTCAGGGTTAGGATTTCAGGTTTAGGGTTAGTGGCTTGGTGGGTTGTGGTTTAGGGTTTAGGGTAGGATTTAGTGGCTTAGTGGTTTAGGGGTGGGTGGGGTTAGGATTTAGTGGTTTAGGGTTTAGGGTTTAGTGGTTTAGGGCTTAGGATTTAATTTTTTAAATAGAAACAATGACCATATATATAAGAATTGCAAGGGTTCTTGGAGCTATTCCCAAATTGGTAAATTGCATACAATTTTAAATTTTTTATCCAAAATAAAACAAAAACAAGATTAGTCCAAAACTAGGAACTAACCAACTATTAGACAACACCTCCGGAGATTATTGTCTCATAAGTCATAACTAAGATATCCAAAAACAAAGACCCACATCATTACTGCTGAGCACACTGCACTCTCTGGCCCCCACCGCCGTGCATGTCATCATCTTCATCTTCAATGTTGACATCGTGAAGGGTTGTCTCCTCGCACTCATCAAGCTCCATTTCTGTCATCTGCGATGAAGGCTTAGGAGGCAAAGACACCCTCTAGGGCCTTGCATTGTTCGAAGTCAAGGATTTTGGGAAGTCGACCGAGAAGCTGGATGTATAATTTGCCCCCGTCATCACCCTTTCGCTTGAACTTTGGGTGCTCTTTCTCGTTGTAGTACAAAGACTATGTCTCCGGTAAGAGTGTCGGGAGCTTCACTCGGCTTCTCCTGGGAATGTAATTTTCTCGTCCATTTTGCATACCCTTCTCCACAACCATTTCCAAGACCTTCTTCTCCCGTACAACCTTTTCGCCTCTTGCATTGTGGGCAGCGGTCCTTGTCATTGATAGTTTCTCCAGTACCCTTACATTGCAGGGGTTAGTGGTTTAGGGGTTAGGGTTTATAAGGGTTTAGGGTTTAGGGGTTTGGGGTTAGGGTTTAGGATTAATTAGTGTATAGTGTATAGTGTATAGTGTATAGTGGTATGTATGTATGTGGTATAGGGTATATGGTATAGGGTATACAGTATAGTGTATAGGGTATAAGGTATGTGGTATAGTGTATAGGGTATGTATAGGGTATAGCCAGTATAGGTATAGTGTATATATGGGTATAGTGTATAGTGTATAGTGTATAGTGTATAGTATAGGGTATAGGGTATAGGGTATAGGGTATGTGGTATGTGGTATAGGGTATGTATAGGGTATAGTGGTATAGGGTATAGTGTATAGTGTATAGTGTATAGGGTATAGTGTGTATGTGGTATAGTGTATAGGGTATAGGTATAGGGTATATGGTATAATGTATATGGTATAGGGTATAGGGTATAGTATAGTGTATAGGTATAGGGTATAGGGTATAGTGGTATAGGGTATAGGGTGATAGGGTATAGGGTATAGGGTATAGGGTATATGGTATATGGTATAGGGTATATGTATGCAGTGGTATAGGGTATATATGATATGAGTGTATATATAGGGTATAGGGTATAGTGTATTTATTGACTCATATTTATTTTTTAGTGTAATTTAAAATAATTTTCATGTTTTATATAATTATAAAGAATGATATTTATTAAATTAAAATTAATAAATATTTATGTGGTATTTATTTTTTCAAAAATAATATTTATTGACTCATATTTATTTTTTTGAGAGTAATTTAAAATAACTTTCATATTTTACATAAAAAAAATAATGATATTTATTAAATTAAAATTAATAAATATTTATGATTTATTTATTTTTTCAAAAATATCATAAATATTTATGATATTTTAATGTTTTTTAGTTTGTTATTTTGTTAATTAGTTCTAAAAATAAACAAAAATTACATTTTATTATCAGCAACGGAATATTTCCGTCGCTGATAAATAAAAAAATATTAACTTATCAGCGGCGAAAATATTCCGTCGGTGTTTAATCAAAAAAAAAACATTTAATTTCACCGTCGGAATATTTCCGACGCTGATAAATTAAAAAAAATTAATTATTCAGCGGCGGAAATATTCCGTCGGTGTAATATTTCAAAAAAAAAAAAAAATTTAATTTCACCGTCGGAATATTTCCGACGCTGATAAATAAAAAAAATAAAAAATGATATATTTCCACCGGCGGAATAACTCCGTCGCTGATAAAGATTTAGCGGCGGAATATTCCGTCGGTAAATCAACCGCGAAAATAGTGGCGGTAATTAAACGAATATTCGAGGAATATTCGTTTTAGCGGCGGAAATTAGCGGCGGAATTAAATTCCGTCGCTAAATTTGACGCCAAAATAATTTCGACGCTAAAGCTTATATTCCGCCGCTATTTAGCAACGGAATGAGTCCGTCGCTGATTATTCCGTCGCTAAAACACCTGTTTCTGGTAGTGTGTCACTATTATGACATGACATTATGTAATTCTCCCATTGGTCTTAGTTTCAAAGATTTTTATTTAATAAATTGATTTTTCATCTAATAAAAAGTTAATGTTTGTAAGGTAAATATTTATACATTAAATTATTCCGATTTAAGCTCAATCAACATTTGAATTTTGAAATCAAAATTTGAATTTTCAGAAAACGGGAAAGCAATTAGTAAATAAGGAAATGTAACTCTTCAAAACTAGATCGATTAATATTTAATTCAAATGCACATTTTTTGTTTTTAAATTTTTTATTTATAATTCATTTTTCCCAAGGTGACATTATCGTGGGTAGAGTGAGGGGGATAGTTAACAAATATTTTCTTTGATATTTTGTTATTTCATTTGGTACTTTGGGATTTATGATTAATAATCTGATTCAAACTATCAAGTTTATTTGTTTTCATTCCAGTGTTGCATATGGATGCCATGACTTATTTATTTTCATAATCTTTCCTAATCAGAAAATGACCCACAAGAGAAATTATAACATTTTGCTTGATGGCTAAAGCTTTGATAACTATATTCAAGGGAGCATCTAATATTTTGTTTTGGTAAATGGTTGATCAAGTGGTTGAAACTTGAAATGTTGGTATGATTTTGACACATTTATGAACTATGGGTATACATAATTCAGATTTATAATAATCACAACTTGAGTATTATCTGAAATGTTCCATAAGGTCCTGAGTCGTGCTTCCTTGATGTATCTTGATTGTGCATTCAAAATTTTTTATATATTCTCCATCCCTTGAAAAATCGGTGAGAAAGTGTACACACATTTTTTTTTTATAATAGAAATAGATATATGTGACCAAAATATGTTTGGCCATCCCAACACATATAGGCTAAATGGAGTTATTCTGAATATAGTAAAGTAATTTTCTATGTGTACATGATACTCCCTCCGTCCCAAAATTATCGTGTCAATTTTTTTATGATTGGATATAAACCTAACATATTGTTTTCGTTTATTTAAATGAAATTGCAGATTATGGCAACAAGTAATAATAAGTCTAACTATGCCCGTCAAATTTCGACGGATTACTCACTAGTATTTTATAAAAACAAAAACACTTCGCTGCTTATTGATATCAATTAATCATTATGAATAATAATTGTATGGGTATTGAGTAATTTATATTCTATTTATTGTTGACTCGATTTCTTTTCATCTTATTTTTTAACACTCTCCGGTGCATTTATTTGAGGAATTTAAATACATACGCTGACACACATCAACACAAACAATGCAGATCAAACTTCTCCGTCCCACAAATCTTCAACTGTCTTAATCGGCCCATTCTCTGAGACGAAACCCTCTCCACCATTCAGTCTGCTCTGCGGGAGCTCACTAATTATTTTCCTTTCTTCATCGCTCAATTCCCAGTCAAAAATCTCGACATTCTGTTTCAACCTCTCTTTGTTGTAGCTCTTGAACACCACCACTATGCCTTGCTCGTATGCCCATCTCAAGCAAATTTGCGCTACGGATTTTCCCTTCGCCTTAGCAATTTCGTTTAGGACTTCGCTTTCCATCACTTTGTTGATTCCCCATAACTTTCTCGTTCCTCCTAATGGTGCATATGCTGCAACTATGATTCTTTTTGCTTTGCTAAACTCTATCAACTTCTTTTGTTGCCAGTATGGATTCACTTCCACCTTTAATAAATTTACAATTTGAGAGATTAGTATGAGTAAATCTCGTAATCCAAATAAATCAGTTTTTTTTTAACACTATGTAAAACAGAATTTTAAGGAGTTAAAAATCGGGGCGGACAAAACAGAAGAAACAAGAAAAAAAGAAACTCACTTGATTGACGGAAGGAGGAATTTTTGCGAAAGCAAGAAGGTCACTGAGCTTCTTGCAGGAGAAATTACTAACTCCGATTGATTTTGCGAGGCCAAGTGTTTGGCACTCTTCCATGGCTGTCCAAACCCCCTCCATATCAAATGGAACAACTAAGTCTTCTTTCTTTGGCAGGAAATCCCAACTCCCTGGCTTCATGCTCACAGGAAAATGTACAAGATAAAGATCAAGATAATCCAACTTTAAGTTCCTGCAACAATTTATACATAGTACCAAAAGATTTAATTTCTTTATAAAAAAAAAAGAATTGAAATTAGATGTGATCACACAAATACTCATGCGATATTTATTATGAGAAGGAGGGAGCAGATGTTATTATTCGTACATCACTCACACCATGAAAATTTGCACTATAAATGTTTCATTATTGGACACACGACATTTATTTTGAGACAAATAAAAAAAAGGTGTAACATTTATTATGAAAAGGAGAGAGCAGATGTTGTTATTACTCGAGTGATTTTTGAAGGGCGGAGATAACGCGATCAGCATGAGCGTCACTACACCATAGTTTAGAGGTGATGAAAAGTTCGTCCCCGGGACTTAATCAATCCGAGCCGTAGAGCCTCAGCTATGGCCAAACCAAGACTACTGATAAGACTGCAGATAGTAATAAATCAAAGGATACAAGTGTTATTACACATTGTAGAAGGGTGTTCAATGTAAATAAAGATAAGTTAGTTGTGCAGAACCGTTAGTTTGTTAGAGAAAGTCAGTTAGGATTGTTAGATAAAGCTGTATATATACTTTCTCTCTCTCAATTGTAAAAGTACAGATGACGGAATACAATTTACACAATTCTCTCTCTATCTCTTCATGTTCAATGTCTCTCTATTCAGAAGTTTATCATGGTATCAAAGCTTTCGATCTGGTGGCCTGACCTAATCTTCCGCAATTTCGTCTTTGATTTGATTATCTCTTCCGCAATTTCATCTCTGATTTGATTATCTCTTCCGCAATTTCATCTCTGCAACTTTTTGCCCTAATTTCTGATCTAATCCTCTTCTCAACAAGCTCATCAATGGCGACTGAAACCGATGAAGATACGACTGTCACTGATGTTGCTAGGAACTTCCTCAAGCAGCAACACACCGTTGTAGTCCAAATGTGATAACTCCGGCTCCTTCTTCTTCGATTGATCTGCACACACTCAAACGTTAACTAAGCCGGGGGCGGCTCCGGCGTAAGCCCCTCCGGCGTGAGGATAAGAATTGGCTTGACAAAAGGGAAAACCAACAACAATGGATGTGTCTGTGTGTGTGAAATGGACGTACCTTTGGAATGAAGCCTTCCTCTCATACTTATACCCCTTACCCCCGTGCCTTGCATGTGACATCCTCACTTTCCATGCCTCCTGCCACGTGTCGCCACTCCATTGGTCTTTTATAAAAGTAAACCCTTAACACGTGATCATCAATCCCAATGCATAACCGTCTAATGGGTCCCACATCGTAGATATTTATATGCCGCTTCTGGTGAATAACGTCAATTGGGATCCCTCTCTCGCCGGAAAGGTTACCTATAGCCCGTCTCGCCTTACCACAATATCTCGCCTTCAATCTTTATCATTATCTCGCCGGATGCCTCATAATGTCTCGCGATTATTACCTTGTTCTCCCCCATATTACTAACTCTTAGCGGGATACATTCCTGTCTCGCTTTATTATGATCCATCTTGGGCCACCTCTACCTTTGCATTCTTCTTGGGTTTCTTCTCAATTTGGGCCTATAGTCTACTCTCTCGCCCTTGGACTTGGATCAGGCCCATCCATTATTTTTGGGCAGCATCAGAAGCCCCTAAGTTTATGGCGAGATTCATTTATGGTCTCGCCAAAAACTTGACGTTCATTTTCTTCGCCATCTTGCGACATATAATTCCTTCTCCAAGAAGCCTGAAAGTTATCAATCTATGCTCATACACGTGTCCACTCCCTGGTAATCACCTTAAAGTTTTAATGCGCCGTCATTTGGGAATCGTGCCAAATTGTTGAGGGGGAAATTTAAAATTTTTATCCCAAACGTCACGTCAATCAGTTCCCTAAAAACCCTCTCTCATATAAATACCACCCTTACATCCCATATCTCTCTTCTTACTCTTCTTCATTCCTGTTCAAAATCCCCAAATTCCGGCGAACCCTGGCATTGATCCTAACCATTCTTTCTCAATTTTACACCGTTCTTTCGTGTTTTTGACCATAAATTTGTGTTCCAAATACCATTTTTCTCATCATCTGTTACTTAAAATCACTTTTGGAGCCCTTTTCCCTTGATTTCTCGAAGTTCTGTTCAATTTTCTCCGGTGTTCTTTCATCTTCTCCGACCGACCTTCATATTTGCCAGGTAATTCTTCTCAAACCCTTCGTATTCCTTAAACCCTTAATTTTGATTTCCATTTTTCTCCCAATTACTTGAATCTTGTTATTCTTTTTGCCCCATAAATTTTTTTCCCCAAACTACCCTTCATGGCTAGATATAAAAATTGTGCTAGGCGGGTTAGGTACGGTATATGCCAGGTTTCAGGCGGTCTATATAGACGCCTGCGAACCACTTGGGCGAGATTGCCCAAGGCCGACATAATTAGGCTACTTGTTGAGAATTGGGTGGATCCTTCGATAATCGACTCTCTCGAAATCCAAGGCCGCTTCTTTCTTTCACCTTCAGCCCCTATGTCCCGTATTTTTACTTCACACATAGAATTAGTTCGATTTATCAAGGACAAGTATGAACCCAATTTAAGCGACTCATCTGAATCCCATTGTGTCGCTGATCCTTTTTCCAAGCGTAGGATGCATTATAAATCAGTCCTTTCTTCTTCTTCTTCCAGTGAATCCCGCGAGATGACTGATCAAGCGGCTTCTTCTCCGCGGCGGCCTCCAAAGCAATCCCTCTTCCACCGTAGTTCAAAATCTCCGCTTGACTCGAAGGTACCATCTTCACCAATCCCGCCCATGCGAGGCGGGATCCTCACTTGCACCCGTATAAAAGTTCCCTCATTCCCAACCCCATTACAGATTGGCATAGACTATACCACATAGATAGTTCAATTTACCAAATCTCTGAGTATCAAGGCGACATATCTCTCGCCCATTTAAGAGAAATGCGTGATGGGATAGTAGTTTTCCCTTCCCAGCTTAAAGCAGGACTTAGAATTCCTTTTGACCCCTTCCTTTGTGAAATCTTATTCAAAGCCCAAGCCTTGATCACCGAGATTCATCCCAATGCCCTTAGAATCATTACTGCCTTCATTGTCATTTGTCGCTCCCTTCGCAAAGAACCCTCTACTACTGCCTTACTCACTTTATTCAAAGGCTACAAACAAACCAGCCAACTCGAAGATGAGGTAGTAGAAACCCGTCTTTCCCTACAATATCAAAGAGGTCCCAAGGTCCTTACTCCCCTTCCTACAAAAGTTCATGACTGGATGGATGATCCTCTTTTTATTGTTTCCCGCGTGGGGTGGTCTCATCCCGCCGATCTTTACCCTATAAACCCTCAAATTGAATCGAAATCTGCATCCGTTGTTGGAGACAATGCCCTTATCGCCGCCATTCGTGCCTTGGTCGCTCTTCCTGAAAATTCTCCTGACGGTACTCCCCAACCTCTCATTTCTTGGAGAGGCATTTTACGAGATAGAGGGTTGCTCAACCAAGTGGGAATTGCTGACAACTTACCCCACCTTCAACCGCGAGTTCCCATAAGCCACGTTCACTTTGATGGGTGGGAGCGACATACAGAAAATAAATATGCTTATGAGTGCCAGTCATGCGTAATGGTACTGCGTCAATTTGTTCCGCCATGAATACTGTTCTTTGTATGTTCCTTCTTGAACTTGGCTCTTTTTCAACTTTAATTCATACTGTCATTTTTTTAACTCTTATCCTCCTTTTTCTTTCTTTCTAGATCATAGAGCGAAATCAATGGAGAGTCGCCAAGCTGCCAACCTTGAAACTGACAACAGACGGAAGAGACTTGCGAGCGCTCGCGACGCCGCTCTTGCCGCCCTTCCTGCAAATCTTCCTCTGCCCATATCCCGTGATGGCAAAGATACAGAAGAGATGGCCTTGGAAAAGTCGCAAAGCTCATCCAAAGCCCGGGCCAAACCCCCTAATCCAGACACTCGTTCCAAGCGACGTAAACGAATTGATCTGCTTTCGACAAAGGTCGCCCCCACCTTCACAAGAAGTCATCCCGCCTAATCCCGCCACCATTTCAATTTCACTCACCTAATGAAGCCGTTATCCCGCCAATCTCTACCTCAATAACAACAGATAGCAATATCGCACCAAATGTCATCCCGCCCACTAATATCGCCCCTGAGCCAGAAAATGTTGAGGTTTTCCCTTCTGACCCTGTCCCAACTAATTCTCCCCCTTTGGAAGTAAACGCTGCTGAACCCAATCAAACTGAAGTTCCTCCTTCCACCAACATGGAAATTTGCGACCTTACCAATGTCTCTAATTCTCCTTCAACTCCTCGCGACCCAAGTACTTCAACCACTCTTCCTCCTCCCAGTTGGCTTCAAGAAAATTTTTCTAAGCCCCTTGACTTCGAAGGGCTTTATGAACTTAGTAAAGAAATCGCCAAAGTTCCCCGCATGAAGGGCCTGATTGAAGAGGCTCGCAGTGCGGAGGAATGCATGTTGAGCAGCTCTGCCTTGATTAGAGCTAGCGATCAACTACAAGTTCAACGTGTCGCCCACATGGATCCCGACCATGCCGCTTGTCAAGCTGGACTTTATTTTTCATTGGTACGTTGCTCTTTTTTCCCTTGATTAACATTACCCTTATTTTCAGTCGCATTTTAACTTTCCCTTATTACCTTTTTCAGCTTGGATCTTCTATCATGGGTATGAGAGAGCAAAATACTCGTCTTGATAACGAATCAACGAGCTTAAAGGCTACAAACCAAATTTTGAAGCGCGATAAAGATATCCTCAAAGGCAGGGTCACTCAGCGGGAAACCACAATCAAGAATTTGGAGGAAGAGCGCGACAAATTGAAGACCAATTTGGCTACTTCCCAAAATCAGCTGGATCATACCCTGACTGACCTTAATGCTGCTAAGTCTGATCTCGCCACTGCTACCGCCGAACTCAAATCTGTTAAGGAGAATGCCGCCAAGTTGAGGAGCGAGAATGAAGCTTATAAAGAAACTCATGCATCCGACACTCAATCTTTCCGAGACGAGATTGCTAGACTTAAAGAAGAGCTGACTGGGAAAGCCGCAGAAATTACTTCTCTTAATGCTGATGTGGCTCAATTAACAGATGACATTGCTGATATTGGGAACCAGACTTCCCTTCAAGTTATGCGAGCCGCAGCAGCTGATATCAATGATATTCCCGCTATCACAATGGAAAAGCTTGCTCATTGGGGATCAGAACCGATCTTTAGCGAGGTATGTCGCCGCGGTCATTCCTTGGTTCCTTTTACTCCCGAAGAGCTTAAAGACCTTGCTGATGAAGATGCTTTATTGGGTAAGTCGCCTTGGACTCCTCCTCCTGTTAAAAATCCAAATGCCATTTCTTTGTGGGGCGACTTACTCGATCATAAGCACAAACTTTTAGATGACGCCAAAGCTCTTGCCCTAGCGACTTCAAGCTCAACTCAAGCCGCACCAACTGATGATCCCAATGCCTCAGCTTAATTTTCCTTTAATACTTAGCTTACTTTGAACAATTTTTGTAATTTGCCATGGTGGCTAAACAATTTACTCTCTTTTCTTTTGGGGCCTGCGTGCCTTTAAACAATGTATATTTGCGACTTTTGTGCTTGCCTCTTTACTTTCATGCTTTTACTTGTTTCATCATTCATTGTTTTGATAGTTCATCAAAAATCTCCTTTTTCATGACAGGTACCCATACACATATACTCCCATCGAAAAAGTGAAGTCGTCTTTAGGCGACTTTACTTACCATGCATATTATGCGACTCATATTGTCGCTGACTTTAACTCTTTTTTGATCTTTCTTTGCCTCTTAGAAAAATTTCCCTCTTTTTACCTCATATCTTTACTTGAAAACCTTCTTTTCCTGTCATTCAAGCGAGATAGAAATCTCTTTTCATAGCGACTTATATTCATGCTCTTAAGGCGAGATGAAACTTTTCCTCATTTATAGTCCGGCGACTTTCATTTTTATAGTCCATAGACTCTCGCATATTTATAATCCGTAACCTGACTCGCATCTTTTATAGTCCGTAGACTGACTCGCATCTTTTATAGTCCGTAGACTGACTCGCATCTTTTATAGTCCGTAGACTGACTCGCATCTTTTATAGTCCGTAGACTGACTCGCATCTTTTATAGTCCGTAGACTGACTCGCATCTTTTATAGTCCGTAGACTTTCTTTGCGACTTACTTTGACTCACATCTTTTATAGTCCGTAGACTTTCTTTGCGACTTACCTTGACTCACATCTTTTATAGTCCGTAGACTTTCTTTGCGACTTACCTTGACTCACATCTTTTATAGTCCGTAGACTTTCTTTGCGACTTACCTTGACTCACATCTTTTATAGTCCGTAGACTTTCTTTTTTCCTCTTTTCTTCATCCACTTGTTTCAATAATTCGTCAAATATTGTTTTGATAATTCATCAAAAATTCTTTACCTTCTTACCTTTAGCGAGATATCACCATACACATATACTCCCATCGAAAAAGTGAAGTTGTCTTTAGGAAACTTTACTCTAAACAATTTATTTACCATGTTATTGGCGACTAATTACACATTATTATAATCATAAAATTTAATCCATGTAAGATACATATGAGGAATAAAATTTCATACTTTCATTATATTCAAAACATATTCAACACATATTCAAACATGTATATCTTATATTCAAAGTGGTAAGACATATATGACTTTCATTCATGATTGAAAAATTCATAGATTCATCACAATTACTATAAAAAAGACTTTAGTAAGAATAAAATAAGCAAATTACCCTTATTTCTTCAATGATAATACTTCTTCAGATGATCTACACTCCATGCATTTGGAACATCTTTGCCGCCTTCTTCCTTCAAATGATATGTCCCTTCTCGCACAATCTTGGCAATCTGGAAGGGACCTTCCCATTTCGGGTCTAGCTTGGCAAATCCCGCTGTCGCTCCTTTAACTTCACGGCTTCTCAACACCCAATCTCCTACACTGAATGATCTCTTATTCACCCGTTTGTCGTGCTGCGCCTTCATCCTTTGCTTATAATTGATCATTCTCATTCTCCCCCTGAGCCTTTTTTCATCACTTAAATCCAACTCGAAACATATCCTGTCGCCATTCATTATCTCGTCATAATAAGTTACCCTATGGGTAGGCAAACCCATCTCAGCGGGAGCCATAGCTTCTGAACCATAAGTCAATGCGAAAGCTGTCTCGCCAGTCGACCCCTTCACTGTTGTTCTAACATACCATAAAGATGTGGACAATTCTTCCAACCAAGCCCCTCCTTTTTTTTCTAAGTTTTTACATAAAATCTCCAGAACTTGTTTGTTGGCGGCCTCCACTTGCCCATTGCACTGCGGCCTATAAACTGCGGACTGCCAATGCTTGATATTCAAATTCTCGCAAAAACCATGAAACTTCTTCCTGAATTGTGGCCCGTGATCAGAAATAATTGCCCGCGGCATTCCATGGCGACACAGGATTTCCTCCGTTACAAATCTGATAATTTGGTCTTCAGTGGTAGAAGTTAGTGCTCTTGCCTCTGTCCATTTAGTGAAATAATCAACAGCTACCACCGCCATTTGAGCTCCTCCTTTGGCCTTAGGGAAAGGTCCTATAAGGTCTATCCCCCACATATCAAAAGGCCAGGCCGCAATAATTGGAGTCTGCTCAGTCGCCGGTTGCCTAGGAATGTTGGCATGTCGCTGGCATTGGTCGCATTTCCTCACATACTCTTCCGCGTCTTTCTTCAATGTTGGCCAGTAATACCTATGAAACATGATTTTATTGGCCAGTGTTCTCGCTCCTGGATGTCCCCCACAAACGCCCTCATGCACTTCAAACAAAACATTATCAACTTTTCCCGGCTCTACGCATCTCATCAACGGTCGCGAGAAAGACTTGCGGTATAAGATCCCATCTTGCACAGTGAACTGATAAGTGACTATTATATAGTCAATTATCCTAGTTTTTATATACTTTTACACAAATAAATCATCACTTTTCATTTAGTTTTTAATACTTTTTACTTACTTTTGTTATTTTATTAGATTTTACGTTTTTGGTATGTTTTATACTTTTTAGACAGGTTTTAGGGTCTTTTTATTTATACAAAGGATACATGGACATTTTGGTCCAAAAAGATGAAGGAACACCAAGCAAAATAAGCACTCCAAGCTGAAAACCGCCGGAGCGGCCGTGCGGAAAAACCAGGAGCGGCCGTGCAACTTAGGGCTACGGCCGGCCATCTTGGCCCATGGAGTGGCCGAGCATTGAAGTGCCCTGGCCGTGCTAACCTTGGAGCGGCCGTGCAGCTATTTCTGGAGCGGCCGTGCAAGTCTTCAAATTCAAATCCAAATCTGGCGCCAAAGAGGACACGGCCGTGCAAAATCCTTGACACGGCCGTGCAAGTCGTGACTGCAGATGTAAAGGCACCTTTTGATGGCACCCAATTGAAGAGTCTCCTTCCATTTATAAATAGGACCCTTGTAATCAGTCTTAGGGACGAATGATTAGAAAGAAACTACTGATATTAGATAGATAGAAAGTACAACACTTGTGATAACAATTTTCCAAAGGAATTTGAAGATCAAAGTCATTGTTCTTGGAGTTACTTTGAAGGAAATAAAAGTGAAGCATTATTCTCAGCACTTGTCTTCTACTTCCATAAGTATTTCTTACTCAACTTTTATTATTGCTTATACATTTAATGGCTTGTGAGTAATCCCCCATATTCTTGGGGTTGGAAACTCAAAAGCATGCTTATTCATCATTAAATAATGTTTAGTCTTGTCTTCTTTCTTCATCTAAAACAATCTCTTTATATTATTCTCTAAATGCCTTACATATTGGCGATATCCAATTTGTATGATTCAGTCAATTGAGAGAAGTACCTAGCGGAGAATCTCGATTGACGGAACCATATAAAGAAACTAGGTTCATTGATCACGAGAGTAGTTCAATGGCCTAGGGATGTTCCTTTAATGGAAAGTATGTTGACTTCCGTCCTTAATGGATTCTTACTAATTATGGTCAGCTAGAGATAAGCCGGAATGCCCGTTTGTGACAGGGCGGGGGCAAACATAAACGAATTTCTCAAACAGTTAGGACATAATTAGTGAAGAATACAAACGCTATTGTCTTAGCCCGAAATAGCGTAGGCCTAACATACCATCCTTGCTTTTTATGAAAACCTTTTATTTCTAAGACAATGACAATTTGATGAATAAGAATTTGCATATGATTTCCAATCCCAAGAATGCTTCGTTTTATAAGACTTCAATTAAAGTATTTTCTGTTTATGCTCTCTCTATTATTCTAAAAAAAAGTTTTATCTACCCCCAATCTTTTCTATATTTTCTAAAGACAAAAATATCCCTTAAAGTAAACCCTATCTCTGTGGGATCGACTCGTACTTGCACCCGCTATATTATAATAGCCCGTGCGCTTGCGGATATAAAATAAACCGTTAGGTTTCGACCGAACAAAGTTTTTGGCGCCGTGCCGGGGGATAACGTTTACTTTTTTATTTTTGTCTTTACTACAAATTTTTAGTTTTTATTTTATTTTTACTATTTTGCTTTCTTGTCCTATAATCATTACGTTTAATTTTTCTCCAAGTGTTTTTCTTGTAGTTTATGAAACGGTCTCGGACATTTGTTGACAACTTTGATCCGGAACCCGAAAGAAGCTTTCACGAAAGACTAAGGAGATTTAGAGAAACTTTGGATAAACACATGGACGGAGAACCGCAAACACCTGCTAGGACCCTACGGGACTTTGTTAACCCAAGTACCCAGGGAACTAGATCCCCTATTGTTGTGCCGAATGCCGGAGCGGCAAACTTCGAGATAAAGCCGCAATTATTGCACATGGTTATGAATAACCAATACAGCGGCACTGCCTTCGAAGATCCCCATCTACACATCCAAACATTCCTTGAATATTGTGATACTACACGTATTCAAG
The DNA here is from genome assembly GCA_022495995.1 of Adenophora triphylla var. japonica. Taxonomy (NCBI): domain Eukaryota; kingdom Viridiplantae; phylum Streptophyta; class Magnoliopsida; order Asterales; family Campanulaceae; genus Adenophora; species Adenophora triphylla. The sequence goes on along the minus strand of JAFEMH010004528.1, from coordinate 187,313 downwards.
GTGTTACGGTGGAAGCAATCCGGATGCGCCTTTTTCCATTTTCACTCAAGGATAAGGCGAAACAATGGTTGAATTCGGTCCCCCAGAATTCATTAACAACATGGGACCAAATTCAAGAAGCATTCCTTGGTCGATTTTTCCCACCAAGCAAGGCGCCCGGATACGAACAAAGATCACTAACATCCAAGCAGATAGTGAGACTTTGTATGACGCATGGGAACGGTTCAAGGAACTTCTCGGAATGTGCCCCCACCACGGGCTTGAAAAGTGGTTGATTGTTCACACCTTCTACAACGGTCTCATTTTCAAAACAAGAGAGACCATTGATGCACGCTTGCGGGAGGAGCATTGATGAACAAAGGAGTCGATGAGGCATACGACCTTATCGAAAACATTGCATTGAACCATTACCAATGGTCAAACGAGAGGAGCGACAACAAGGTACGCCCGGTAAATATAATGTTGATGCGGTTACTCTTCTCTCCTCTAAAGTTGACATGCTTTTGAAAAAGTTTGAAAATCTTAATGTCAATCCCATTGCTAGTGTAAATGTGTTATGCGAACTATGTGGGTCTAACTCACATAGTACGGATAATCGTGAGTTACTTGACGTTACTTCTAACGATCAAGTGAACTTCGTTAATTCTTTTGGTCAAAAAGGGGGGATGTATTCTAATACATACAATTCCGAATGGAGGAATCACCCCAATTTTTCCTATAAGAATAACAACGTTCTTAACCCGCAATCATCTACACAACCTCCGGGATTTGCACCTAAGAATTTCAACAACAATGCAAGTACCTTTCCCCCTAAATCTAAATTAGATCTTATAATGGATTTTGTAGTGGAAAATAAAAATTCCCAAGAAAAGATCAATAATGAATTTAGGGAATGTTTTAAATTGCTAAATGCTAGGTTTGATAACTTGGCGCGCATAATAAGATGCTAGAAACCCAACAAGCTCAACAGGCTACCCCATTGAATAGACCACAAGGAGTCTTCCCGGTCAACCTCAAAGGCCAAATGAGCAAGTTAATGTAGTAAAAACTAGGGATGAGCAAGAAAAGAAAAATGAATGCCCTAGAAATAATCATAGTCCAATCCCTCCAGATGATTGAGACTAGTTTGAGGACAGAATCCCCTAAAGAAAAAGGCAAGGATTATGATGAATTCCTTGATAACTTGGATGCCATTAATGTTAACATTCCTTATTTTAGAAAAGATGAAGATATGCCTTTAGCCGTTAAACCTTTGAAAAAGTTAATTTTTGAAAAAGAAAGGCTAGAAGAAAATGAGAATGTTATGTTAGCGGAGGAGGTGAGCGCCGTTTTGCAAAATAAAGACCCTCCAAAATTAAAGGATCCGGGTACATTCACCATTCCTTGTTGTGTTGGCGGAATAAACATAGATAACGCCGTCCTTGACTTAGGAGCAAGCGTTAGTATAATGCCATTATCGGTTAGCGAGAAGCTTGGTATAGGGGAACTCGGACCCACAACCATAACTCTCAATTGGCGGACCGATCCGTTCAATACCCCGTTGGCTGTATTATGGAAAATTTGCCTTGTCGAGTAGGGAACTTAATCATCCCTGTCGACTTTGTTATCTTGGATATGGCGGAAGACCATTATATTCCCGTCATTTTAGGAAGGCCATTTCTTGCCATTTGCGGGGCAATCATAGATGTGAAAAATGGCACATTTTCCCTAAATATAGGAAAGAAAGGGTCGAAGTTTAGTATGCATAGGCCGGTTCTCGAAGATCCCTATCTAGAGGCCTATACTCCTAGTGAAGAAGATTGGACCCCAATTGAAGAGACCTACACCCTAGCGAAGAAAATTGGATTCCTAGTGAAGAAGATTTAATGGGTGAGGAAACAAAATCAAAGGAAGAAATAAAAAATGATCTCGTAAATATTGAACCTTTGATTTGCAATGATGTTTTAGATATTTCTGCATTCCCTAAGGCTAACAATGCAAAGAAAAAGTCAAAAAGAACAAAGACGGAGGCCACTTCGAGTTTCCGAAAGTGCAAAGACTATAGGTCACTTGTTCTACCCAAGAAGTCGGGATGGAAGAAATGTCTACCGCAAAAGATTCTTATTACCGGAAGGATTGCAATGACAAGTTGTCAATGACAAAAGGCCAACCAAGTATCATGCATCTCCTACTACCGGGAAGGGGTCAAGCTAAGGACCTAAAACAAGCATCATCGGGATGGTAACCGATGGATTATTTTTATTTTATTTTTTATTTTATTTTAGTTTTTATCATATTTGTTTGTGATAACTTTGTTTTATAGGAAAAAAAGACTTAAAAATGGTGAAGGTTGGTTCGCACGGCCGTGAAGCTCTTCTTGGAGCGGCCGTGCGGTTCATATCGAGTTGGAACGTGTTGACTCGGTAAAAGGGACACGGCCGTGCAAATTCCTTGACACGGCCGTGCAAGGCGCCTGGGAGTTGCGTCGTTCCGGTCAAAGACGCGGCTTTTCCCCTCCTCCCTCATTTACTTCATCTTCAACCTTTCTCCCTCAAAACCTCCGCCCCATTTACTTTAAATACCCCTCCTACACCATTTTTACTCACAATTCAACCCTCAATCCTCCTAAATTCCTCCGGTAAATCCCTCCTCCACCACCAAAATCGGTCAAAAACCCTCCTAAAACCCCAATTCCGAAAATACCAAAACCCTTCACCCATTTCATAAAATTCGAAGGGATTGCTCAAGATTAAGGTTAAAGAGGAAGCTCTTGGACATTTCGTAGGCTGTTCATCAAGATTACAAGCTTTTCAAACTCAGATTCGGGTAATCTACTTTCTTCTTCCTTTAGCTAAGTTTTTGGGTTATTTCTGAAAATCTTCAATGGAGAGAGGGAAAGGTAAGGGAAAGGCTGTTGAAAGAGGTTCGAAAAGGTCCCGAAAGGAACCATCTCCTACCCCTAATCTGAACCCAACACTCAATGATTTGGGTATTGAGTTTAGGGAGCCTTCCGAAGTGGCTAGATTCACTGCCCTTCGTCAAAAGAGAATTAGACCAACCCAATTCCCAGATGTTCCTGCCCTTAAAGTCCTAGATATCTACAAAAATGTAAGAAAGTTTCACTTGGGATTTGGTTGTGGTGGTTTTCTTGAGTTGAATGCAAAAACTTATGAGAGAATCACTTTGGAATTCTTGTGCACTATGAGGAAGGAATTTACAACGAAATTTGTGGAAGTACCTGGGAGCCATACCAATTGATACATTTGTATTTTAGGCTTGGTGGGGAGGAGTTTCATCTTACCTCCTTCGACATAAATAGAATTTTGGGTTGGCCTGCTTTCACCAACTTTGAAACCGATTTTCCTATAGAATTTAGGGAGAATGTGTTTTGGGAGCAAATAACCGAATTCCATCCTTTAAATCTAGAACCGCAAAAGCCTCATCTATTATTCATCCCGTTCTACGGATTATGCACGAGATTCTATGCATGTACGGTTTTGCAAGGGAAGATAAGGGAACAAAGTGAACAAGAAGGAGTTGTTTTTGTTATGAGTGCATGGTGAGGGCTCATAGGAAGGTGAATTTGAGCCATTTCTTGATTGAGTTATTTAGTGATATCGTCTCTCCAACTTTCAATGGAGAGATCCATATTGGTGGAATAGTTAATTTGTTTGCTAACCATTTTGGGTTTGTGGTACCCGCCTGAAGTTGCGGTTTCGGGTTCTACAAAGTTGGATATTCCAACCCTACGGGTAATGCAAATGATTTCAGATAGAGGACGTGGAGAGTACAATTGGTTGGTAGGGCCGGGTAAAACGCCCTACATTGTTTTGCCTAGTCCCATCCTCCCATTTGCCCAAACTTATCAACACCCAACATGGATCTTTCCCATTTCCATGAATCACGGGGAGGGCCAATCAAGCCAAGCGAACCAAGGGGAGGAAGAAGAAGAAGAAGAAGGAGAGCAACATCAACCCAACCATCCATTGCCACCAGATTTCAATGATAGGTTTGATCGAATCGAACTACAAAATAATCAAATGATGAATCGGTTCGACGCTTTCAACAATGAATATCATTATTTCCGAAATGATATACAAAATCGTGTGGGGACGATTCAAAGGCAAGTGAACTCCATCTACAACTATGGAGTCAACCATTGGGATGACTTTCCTCACTGCCTACCCAAGTGATCCATTTTAGTGAGTTTTCCTTTACCCTCCCGAGATTTGGCATCGTTCCTTGAAACATTGAGGACAATGTTCATTTCAAGTGTGGGGGGGTAAATCTATCCTTTTATTTTTTTCGCTTTATTTTCGCTTTCTAGTTTTTTAAATTTTACTTGCTTTCTAGGATAGATTTAATCGCTTTCTAGTATAATTTTCTTTTTTTTATGCATGTATAATAGTATATAAAAAAAAAAAAAATCCCTATGATGATCAAAAATCATTATCATTATGCTTGCCATTTGCCCTAGTATAAATGCCTATTTATCTTTCCTCTCATATTTTCTATAAACTTAGAAATCTATAAAAAGGAAAAATATAAAGGATATTTTTAGGAAATAATTGAAAGCCTCATAAGTTAGTATAGCACAATATAGAATCTCATCAAGGAAAATGCATTTGATTAGAAGGATTTCTCTTATGCTTGGTTATTTATGCAAATTTTGAATATATTCCTTTAAGATTGTACATTCTTTATCTTTATTAGATATTTATTCCCTTTTTAGAAGCACCTTTTTGTTTGCATCTCTTGAATCACACCCTTTCATAAATTCCATCCTTCCATTTTCAAATCAAGTCAAAGTAAAACACTTCTATCTTATTAATAAAAGAGTGACAATTGTCACCAAGCCTTAAAAGCAAAAAGAAACCTATTATCTCCTAAGTAACTCGGGGCACGGCGTTCGCTGCGACGATGCTTCCTTGCCAAAACGGAAATAATATCCAAAAGTATTCTTGATCTAAGTATTAGGAACATGGGGCTCGCGACCACAATGTCTCCTACTTGAAAGGATCAAGAATAACTTAGGTCTTTTGCAAAAATATAACACGTACAAAAATAAGATAAATTTGTTTGACTTTGACGAGATTTTTCCACTACCATCATCCATTCTTCACCCTTGTGATTCAAGAATGTAATACAATTCTTCGGAACTTCTAAATTGTGAATAAATATTTATACCTTCTCTTGTACGTCTTAAAGAAATAAAATTCATCTTTTCTAAAAAAATCACTCTAAAAAGTGATAGCCTTTTCTACCAAGAAGATTCTTCCTTCTAGCATGCTTTACTTGGTCAAAATTCTATATATGCTATACTAGGTTATTGTCTTGCATTTTATCTCTTTAAAAATATCTCTAAAATATTTCTTCCTAAAATAAATTTTTAAAGGTATTCAAAATATGATTAGATAGATAAAGGCATTATCTACAAGGCATTTAAGGGCTTGCTACTTTATTTCTGAGGGATCAATCGTGTTTTTCTCCCTCTCCGTATTTCATTTTAAGTTTGCTTGGGGACAAGCAAAGGCTTAAGTGTGGGGGAGTTTGATAAGTGACTATTATATAGTCAATTATCCTAGTTTTTATATACTTTTACACAATTAAATCATCACTTTTCATTTAGTTTTTAGTATTTTTTTTACTTACTTTTGTTATTTTATTAGATTTTACGTTTTTTGATATGTTTTATACATTTTAGACAGGTTTTAGGGTCATTTTATATATACAAAGGATACATGGACATTTTTGGTCCAAAAAGATGAAGGAACACCAAGCAAATAAGCACTCCAAGCTGAAAACCAGTCGGAGCGGCCGTGCAGCAAAACCAGGAGCGGCCGTGCAACTTAGGCCATGGCCGGCCATCTTGGCCCATGGAGTGGCCGAGCATTGAAGTGACCTGGCCGTGCTAACCTTGGAGCGGCCGTGCAGCTATATCTGGAGCGGCCGTGCAAGTCTTCAAATTCAAATCCAAATCTGGCGCCAAAGAGGACACGGCCGTGCAAAATCCTTGACACGGCCGTGCAAGTCGTGACTGCAGATGTAAAGGCACCTTTTGATGGCACCCAATTGAAGAGTCTCCTTCCATTTATAAATAGGACCCTTGTAATCAGTCTTAGATACGAATTATTAGGGAGAAACTACTGATATTAGATAGATAGAAAGTACAACACTTGTGATAACAATTTTTCCAAAGAAATTTGAAGATCAAAGTCATTGTTCTTGGAGTTACTTTGAAGGAAATAAAAGTGAAGCTTTATTCTCAGCAATTGTCTTCTACTTCCATAAGTATTTCTTACTCAACTTTTATTATTGCTTATACATTTAATGGCTTGTGAGTAATCCCCCATATTCTTGGGGTTGGAAACTCAAAAGCATGCTTATTCATCATCTAAAAATGTTTAGTCTTGTCTTCTTTCTTCATCTAAAACAATCTCTTTATATCATTCTCTAAATGCCTTACTTATTGGCGATATCCAATTTGTATGATTCAGTCAATTGAGAGAAGTACCTAGCGGAGAATCTCGATTGACGGAACCATATAAAGAAACTAGGTTCATTGATCACGAGAGTAGTTCAATGGCCTAGGGATGTTCCTTTAATGGAAAGTATGTTGACTTCCGTCCTTAATGAATTCTTACTAATTATGGTCAGCTAGAGATAAGCCGGAATGCCCGTTTGTGACAGGGCGGGGGCAAACATAAACGGATTTCTCAAACAGTTAGGACATAATTAGTGAAGAATACAAACGCTATTATCCTAGCCCGAAATAGCGTAGGCCTAACATACCATCCTTGCTTTTTATGAAAACCTTTTATTTAAGACAATGACAATTTGATGAATAAGAATTTGCATATGATTTCCAATCCCAAGAATGCTTCGTTTTATAAGATTTCAATTAAAAGTATTTTCTGTTTATGCTCTCTCTATTATTCTAAAAACATGTTTTATCTACCCCCAATCTTTTCTATATTTTCTAAAGACAAAAATATCCCTTAAGTAAACCCTGTCTCTGTGGGATCGACTCGTACTTGCACCCGCTATATTACAATAGCCCGTGCGCTTGCGGATATAAAATAAACCGTTAGGTTTCGACCGAGTGGCTGGCAGGCCCAATGAATTGGTGGGCTGCTGGGATTTTTGGACCCTAATTGCTTTTTAACAATTTGTGTAAGCCCAAATTTAATTAAATTGAATCCAAAACTTGAGTTCGGATCGGGATACTCACAGATTCTGATTGGGGAGGTTGTCCAGTATCCAGAAAATCAACGACGGGGTATTGTGTTTTCTTGGGGTCTTCACTTGTTTCTTGGCGAACAAAGAGGCAAGGGACTGTTTCTCTATCTTCCGCAGAAGCTGAATATAGAGCTATGGCTGGTGCATGTTGTGAGCTATCTTGGTTACGCTCATTATTGAAAGATTTGCGAATATTGCACCCTAAGCCAGCGTTATTGCATTGTGACAACAAGGCAGCTCTACACATTGCAGCGAACCCGGTGTTTCATGAAAGGACTAGACATATAGAGATGGATTGTCATTTCATTCGTGACAAAATTCAAGATGGCTTGGTTGTAACGAAGCATGTTCCTTCGGCTCAACAACTTGCAGATGTGTTCACAAAGCCATTGGGAAAAGAAGCTTTTTTTACCATGAAACGCAAGTTGGGAGTTCTTGACATTCACTCTCCAACTTGAGGGGGAGTGTAAGGAAAGTCACAATCATATCCCGAGATTCATGTCAATTGTATAATAGTCAATATCAGTGTAGCTTGATTGTAGGAGTAGAATAGCTCAATTATAGGGATTCAGCCTTGTATATATTCACATGTACTCTTCCATCACAAAGTAACTAAGGCAGATTCAATCTTCTTCCTTATTCTTTACATCTATATTATAAATGGCAAAGGAATTTTCAACAGTACAATGAATAGTTACATTCGCCGATTTTACCATTTTGCCCTTACTATTTTATTTCTTTCCCATTTTGTCCTTAAAAAAAAATTTTTTTTTAAAAAATCTATATTATAAATGGCAAAGGAATCTTCAACAGTACAATGAATAGTTACATTCGCCGACTTTATCATTTTGCCCTCACTATTTTATTCCTTTCCCATTTTGTCCTTAAAAAAAAAAAAAAAAATTTAAAATTAAAAAAAAAAAAAAACGTGGCCTTGGACACGGGCTTAAGCTAGTTTATGATATGACGTGGTGTAATTTGGTACGAAAATAAACTGTTTCGAAATTTCTAGAAAACGTGATTTTAGTTATTCGGGTCGTTTGAATGACAAATGCATCATTTTACTGCTTTAGAATTTTTAATTTCTTATTTATATGGGTTTATTTTATTTCCTTTCTACTGATTGGCAATTTTTAGATCATAGTAGGATTATGTAAAAGTTGCAGAGCCAGTATTAATATTTTAGAGGCCCTATTCAGAATTTAAATTAATATACTAAAAATGACTATAGAAAATAAAATATAATTTTACATATATTTCATAAAAATGAAGGATTATTAAAATTTGAAAACATACAAACAATTATTAAACTTTTAATATTGAAAATATAGGATTAAAGTTATCTAGTTGGAGTGAAATTATATTTCCCGAATATAATACTACTTCTTTCTTTCGTCCCAAGATAAATATGTAATTTTTGTTTTATATTTTTTTTCTTTATCAATCAAGAGATAGCCAACTAAAGTGATTTCAGATATGAATAATTTCATGAGCCCCGCTATTCCCAAATCATTTTACATAAAAGTCCATACGAGATCCAAAAACTCACACACAAATAAAGGCCGAGATGAAAATCTCATAAAAACCTCAATCGCGCGAGGTATGCAGTCACTCTCTCTAGGGGGTGCGATAGCCCCTTCAGTCCCCTTGGTGTTCTAATGTCGACTAGGCTAAGAGAGAATAGAATGACCGAACGATAATGACAAGAATCAATTTGAAAAGCTTCAAGCTTTTTTTTTTCTATTTCATAAAATCAAAAGTCTCCCTAATACAATAACCCTAGCTTGTTATTTATACTAATAATAAGAAGATTCTAGAAATATAAAATAAAACCCTAATTTAATAATAAGCTAAAATCCTAAAACCCATAAGAACAAGTCAAGCCCAAAAACAAGCCCAAGGCAGTTGCTCGCTGCGGCCTTTACGCCTTCGCCGTTGCTCGCTTTCGCCTCGCCGCTGTTGATGAGGCGCCCGCCTGGCCGTGGTTGAGGCGCCCGCCTGGCCGTCCAGCGCCTCTGTTCTGTTTGCTGCGATACTGCATCATCCTCCCCTCCTTAGAAAAGACTCGTCCTCGAGTCAATATCCTCGATATGACCACCACAATACCCTGAAAAATCTGAACTCCATCCGCAAAAGGAATTTGATGCCCTTGACGAACTCGAAACTTCATTGCCGTTGTGATAGTGTCCATCCAATCAGCCCAATGCGTGGATATAAAGAACTCAATAATTAATTTCCGAATGATGTATCGAACAGAAATTCGGGGGCAATCCGTGTTAAATGGGTCTTTGTACCCAAGATCAACAGTAACCGTTTCAAACGTCCACACCAAGTTTGCCCCTTTATTAGCAACTACGTCCTCGGCCTCTTTCTCTGACTCAACAACGGATTCAACGTCTTCAACAAGATCTGATGTCATCGCTTGAGGAATATCACCACGAAACGCATCAAACATAGGTGGCTGGGACCAATCAACAAGGTATTCTTGACGTGAAGAGTCGAACACAGAACCCTCATTGAAACCAATGATATCACTCCAAGAATCAATCAAATCTCCAGGATTTGAATCAAAATGAGGGGGTTTTGACCAATAAACAAGGTTTTCCTCACTTGAAGATTCGATAAAAACAACCTCTTGACACCCAACGGTATCTACCCAAGAATCAAAGAAATCGTTAGGAATGGCCTTACCTTCGATTTTCGGAATTTCGAGCCTCATATCGACATTCCTCGAACGGTTAGACGCATCTCTATCATGAAGTCCATGATTTTGGCCGAAGGAATCCATCCCCTCTTGATAGTACTCCTTTTCCTCGGCTGGAACAACCGGATCTGAACCCCTCATCGCTAGAAGCTTTTCTCTGCGATCCAAGCGTCTCTGGAGTATTTGAATCCGTCTTCGTATCTCATCTATCTCGATATTGCGATGGCATCGTCTGTACTGATGGTCATCTTCTTGGGACTCCGCTGCACGGCTACTCCATCGACCACCACGTCCACCCCGAATCACGCTTCCTCGTTCAGCCATTGATATGCGAACCGGAGCTCTGATACCAAATAATGCCGACTAGGCTAAGAGAGAATAGAATGACCGAACGATAATGACAATAATCAATTTCAAAAGCTTCAAGCTTTTCTTTTTTCTATTTCATAAAATCAAAAGTCTCCCTAATACAATAACCCTAGCTTGTTATTTATACTAGTAATAAGAAGATTCTAGAAATATAAAATAAAACCCTAATTTAATAATAAGCTAAAACCCTAAAACCCATAAGAACAAGTCAAGCACAAAAACAAGCCCAAGGCAGTTGCTCTGCTTGCAGCCTTTCTGCCTTCGCCGTTGCTCTGCTTTCAGCCTCGCCCACCTGTTGATGAGGCGCCCGCCTGGCCGTGGTTGAGGCGCCCGCCTCCCTTTCAGCGCCTCTGTTCTGTTTGCTGCGATACTGCATCATGTTTCCCAGTTTTTTTTTTCAATTCTGGTCTTATACCCTTAGGTATAGGAGTAAATTTTATTATTTTTTAAGAAAATATGAAAAATTGTAAAAAAAAAATACTAAATATAACAGTAATTCTAGTCTTATACCTTTAGATATAGGAAAGTATTTTGAGAAGATTGTTTAAGAAAATATGAAAAAATGTGAAACAAAAAAACTATTATACCTAAGTATAAGAGTATTTTTAACCTTATACCTAAGTATAAAAGTAATTATATTCTTATACCTTTAGGTAAAGGAAGATATAGGAGAAGATTGTTTAATAAAATATTAGTCTTTTTTATTATTTTTAAGAGAAGATGAAAAATTGTGAAAAAAAATACTCGTATAAGAGTATTTTTACTCTTATAAATTTGGTATAAGAGTGACGACTGAGAGGTATATGTGAGCGTAGATTTATATGAAATTTTGAATCTCAATTGAGCTTTTATAACTTTAATGTCTCGCCCAGGTCCTTGTCAGCCCTAAATAGGGCCTAAGTGTGGCACATTTGCTCACCCTTGGACCCGGCCCTGATAAGTTGTAGGGACTAGGGAGTTATAGGGAGATGAACAGTTTTTTATTTTGAATGATCGAAATTGATTTATCTAAGAAACTACAATTTCTATCTTCTTCTTTCATAATTCAGTTATTCTCACAGATGATTCGATATCAGTCTATATATAACACAATGCAAGAAAATTATCAATTCTGATGTATGAAAAATATTTAGGACTTGACAAAATGTGTCCCATTAAAAACTGTTCTACTTCTTCGAAGAGAATGTTTTAACTTTTCAAGAACGTGTTTAAATGGTGTATCAATAACACTATTAAAATTATATAGTTGTTCATGAACGTGCCATTCTCTTTTTGGCTCGCTGAGAATACCACTTCCTTTATTTTGGGACAATTTTTTTTAAACAAAATAAACATTTATTTAATTAGGGATGGGAGAGTAATATTTGAAAGTGAAATTACAAGGAAAAAAATTGCAATTACCAGAAAACAAAATAGCCAAAAGTGGAGATCCTATGCATAGGAGGTCTCCTTGAACTCATTGTGAATAGTTAAGGAACTTCAACCTAGATGCATTGGAGATGCCCTTTATCAAAGAAATAAGAAACAGACATAAAACCCTACTTTACTCCATATCTCACATGATAGAGAGTTGACCTCTCTCTCTCTCTCTCTCTCTCTCTCTCTCTCTCTCTCTCCTCTCTTTTTCTGAGCCAAAATGAGTAAACAAGACACCATCAAAACAAAAGGAATATATACAGAAAAAAGTCAGTCAAAACATCTGTAAAAACTGATCATGAAAGGAAAATTTAACTAACTAATCAGGGCATACATGCTATTAACTAATCTCAAGTTATGTCCAAAGAGACTCTCTCTTTAGAGGATCCTGGATTACATTATTGCTTGAAGAAGAACCAAACCCAAAGTAGTACTGCACCGGAAACTGATCATTGAAATTATCATTACTACTGCTAGTTAACATCAAAGATTTTGCATCCCCGCAATCGATCTGATGATGATTTGGTACTACTAAACTTGGCTGTTCTTGCTGCATCTGAATGCATAAGATCTCGGCTTGAGCAACCGCTAGCTGCATTTGTAACTGGGAGACTTGATTTTGAAGATATGATATTGCTCCAACGCAGCCGTAAACTGGATCTCTTGTTCTCGCGTTTGCTTCATACACCAAACTGTTCACTGCATCTCCTCTTTGTTGAACAGGAAGCTCCTGCCAAGAAACAAATATACCCACAACGGTTTCAGACATTTGTCATCATATAAAGGCCAAAGAGTATTAGCTCAAACGGCATCAAATATACATTTCCATAGAGAAGTTCAAGGGTTAATTTCAATATCCACCAATGGTAGATATCACTCCTTTAGTGTCACATTTGTAATAAATTAAGCCATTAATGAAAACCCATTTTTAAATTAAAAATGTGTATGCATAAAGCTATTTTAGGTTTACATACTTGCCCATAAACTTTCTTTTTGACATATTTATTGAAGAGTTGCAAATATAGTCTCTTTCTTCTTTATACTCTTCTTACTCTTTTAAGAGGCATCAGAAGTGATTAGATTTGAAAACCTCATGTTTTGTTAAGCAGAAGTCTATCAAAACTATGACTCGCTCAAAAAGTTACCCATATTTGTAAAAAAAAAAAAAGGGCAACTGATCTAACCTAATTTAGCACACAGGCTCAATTTCTTATCCCCATTCAGACCTTTTTCTTAGTGACAGACTCTAATTATACTAAGTTGATTAAGACCCTCAAACAAACAAAAACACACACACAGGAGAGAGAGAGGGAGAGAGAGAGAGAGAGAGAGAGAGACCTGCAACATCTTGCTAACGTTACTGGCACCGAAGACCTTGTGAACAATAGCAAACTTGTGAGGGTCATCTGGAGGGAAGTAAGGGGCAAAGATACAGTCTTTAGCGCAACGACGCCTCAGCAATTTGCAGGAGGCACAAGGTGAGCTTCCGGATCCCATTTCCTTAATGAAAGAAAGAAAGATTTAATTGGACTTATCAAAAGTTGCTACAAAGAAACAGATGAAAGTGAGAAGATAGTTAAACAAAGCTAAACATGAAAAAGGCCTAGTTTGGGTAGAGAATAGAGCTTTCTAAATGCTTATTTATAATGGTTCCAAGAAGAGTTGGTAACTTTGTGTAGAATGAATTCAACAATTATAATATTACTAGGCAGCTAAAAACCAGCTTAGCTGCTGTTCCTTGAGTTTGAAAAAGAAATTGTCAGTTTATACATGAGTAATTTACATTTTAAGCCTTAGGTCTTTGAAGAGTTGAATTGACAGGGAACAAACGGTAGTAGGGTATACTTCCTCGTCTCATTGATAACTTCACCATTTTGAGCTTGACACGCAAATTAAGAAAAAATGATAGTGGAGAAAGTATTGTGAGTATAAAAGTAAAATAGGAGAGAGAATGAGTGAAGAGAATAGTAAATTTGAACAGTATTGTGAGTATAAAAGTAAAGTAGAAGAGAGAATTAGTAGGTGGAATAGTAAAGATTCTTTACCATTTTAGGAAATGTGAAGCTTTTAACGAGACACCCATTTTGACAAAAAGTGAAGCTATCAATGAGACGGAGGGAGTATTTGTTGTTCCGTTGTAGCGTTTGATCAAATCTACCTTTTATTGAATCCAATGGCAGAGATTCTCGAGATTATTTGGGTTGAAAAAAATATGCCGCCCGGTCCCACCCGTACTACAAACAATATCTACCACTCGATTCAAAGAAAGCCAAGAATAGCAAATTGTTGAGTGACTCTCAATTGTTTGGGCAATGGACTTGGGCAAGGATTGCAATTGCTGTGCTGCTGTGTGTTGCTGTGCTGCTACGTGTGTTGAAGGGGCCGAGGCGGGCGCCCCATCTGGCCGAGGCGTGCGCACCAGTGGCTGAGGAGGGAGGCCGTGTTTCTGGCCTTGAGGCGGCCGCATCAACCTGTCTCAGGCGGGCGTTTCAAGGGCCGTATGTTGGCCGTGGTTTGTATCCTTCCCAGGCGGGCGCCTGGCCTTGTTGGGGCGGGCGCCTGGCGTCGTCAAGCATGGGTCGAGCCTGTTTGATTCCTGTGTGCAGCCGTGAAGTTTGCCTAAGTTTGCCCTAGATATAAATATTGTGTTTTGTCATTGTTTCTCCTGTAGCCTTGAATAGAGAGAGATAGAAACTTGCTAGGTATTCACCATTGAGAGATTGTGAGATTGTGTGATTGTTTTTCACCTTGATCATCTCCTTGTACTCTTGATTGATTTAGTGGATTGTTCTCCGTCGCCCGTGGTTTTTTACTCCTCTTGTTTTGAGGGGTTTTCCACGTAAATCTCTGTGTTCTTTGCTTGTTATTGTTTTCGTATTTCTACTCATTTGTGTTCATCTTTGCATAGCAATTATAGGCCATTGTTTCCCAACAATTGGTATCAAAGCTTGGTTTAGAAGGGTCCTATATTGCTTGATTGATTAAAGATGTCTGGGAAGTACGAGATTGAGAAGTTTAATCGCAAGATTAACTTTGGGCTGTGGAAAGTAAAGATGCGAGCAATTTTGGTAGGTAAAAATTGCGTCAAGGCTTTGCTTGGGAAGGCAAAGAAACCGGCAAGTCTGACGGATGAACAATTTGATGATATGGATGAAAAGGCTTTATCTCTCTTACAATTGAGCCTCAAAGATGAGGTATTGAGAGAGGTTGTAGAAGAGAAGACTGCGGCAGGGCTTTAGCTTAAGCTTGAGCAATTGTACATGACTAAGAGCGTTAGTAACAGGTTGCTACTATTGAAGAAACTCGAGGAGTGTAAACTCAAAGCGGGTGGTTCCTTGGAGGAACATCTTGATGAGTTTGATGGCTTGGTCATGGACTTGAAGAATGTCGATGTCAAAATTGATGATGAGCAATTGGCGGTAAAATTGCTTTGTTCTCTACCATCGGAATACATGCACTTTCGTGAGACTGTTTTGTATGGCAAGGAAGAGATTGATTTTGAAGAGATCAAGTCTGCTTTATTAAGTCGTGAGGTTATCGAAACGCACTTGATTTCTCAAAGTGCTGAATCTCAAGGTGAAGGCTTAATTGCTAAAGGCGGTAAGAAGCCAGGGAAAGGATTGAATTCAAGAAATTCTGGCCAGTCAAGTTCAAGTGAATGGCAAAAGAATGTGATATGTCATAGTTGCAAGGAGAAGGGACACATTCGAAAGTATTGCCCTAATCGGAGAGGTTTTAAAAGGGAAGAGGATACAACCGCTAAGGGCAAGGGTGAAGCTGGAGTGGTACATGAAGACACTAGTGATGACAGTGATTGTGATGCTCTTACTGCTTGTGATTCGGGCTCCAAAATTCGTGACAATTGGATTTTGGACTCGGGGTGTTCTTATCATCTTAGTCCTAACAGGGCATGGTTCTGTTCCTATAAAACTATTACTGGTGGATCAGTTTTGATGGGGAACAATGCTGCTTGCAAGGTTGTCGGAATTGGGACTATTATGGTTAAGATGTTCGATGGGGTAGTCAGAAAGTTGCACAACGTCCTAAGACGTTCCTCGATTTGAAGAAAAACCTGATTTCCTTAGGCACCTTGGATAGTCTTGGATATAGCTGCACCATTGCTAATGGTGAACTGTTGGCTACTAAAGGTGAATTGGTTGCACTGAAGGGAAAGAAGGTGGGAACATTGTATGAACTTCTTGGGTCTACGGTTGTTGGGGATGTGTCTGTTGCAAAGGGATCTATGACTGAGGCGGAGACTACTCAGCTGTGGCACATGAGATTGGGTCACATCGGCTTGAAGGGAATGACTGAACTTTCGAAGCGCGGCTTATTGGATGGACAGAAGACAGGGCCTATGGAATTCTGTGAGCACTGCGTGCTTGGAAAACAAACAAAGGCAAGCTTCGGACAGGGAGTACACACGTCTAAAGGTATTCTTGATTATATTCATTCTGATTTGTGGGGTCCTGCTAGAAAATTATCTAAGGGTGGTTCTCGTTACTTGTTGACTTTTGTTGATGATTATTCACGAAAAGTGGTTGTCTATTTCTTAAAACATAAGAATGATGTGCTTTTGAATCTTAAGCAGTGGAAAACCTTAGTTGAGACACAGACAGGTAGACCTATAAAGAAACTGAGAACAGATAATGGCCTTGAGTTTGTCGAAAATGAGATTACTGAATTTTGCAAAAATGAAGGTATTGGTCGACATAGAACTTGTGTTGGGAAACCACAACAGAACGGTGTTGCTGAAAGAATGAATCGCACTCTGTTAGAAAGGGCTCGGTGTTTGTTGTCACAAGCAGGTTTGGGTAAAGAATTTTGGGCAGAGGCGATTAGTATGACTGCTTACTTGGCTAATCGTTCTCCAAATTCTAGTATTGGGATGAAGACTCCGGTGGAGATGTGGTCTGGCTCTCCAGGAGATTACTCAAGGTTGCGTATCTTTGGGTGTCCCGCATATGCTTATGTCAACAATGGAAACAAATTGGAGCCAAGAGCCAAAAAGTGTGTCTTTGTTGGCTATACTACTGGAGTGAAGGGATTTCGGTTATGGGACCCGGTTGCATCTAAGTTCCTGACGAGTAGAGATGTCACATTTAATGAGTCTCTACTTCTCCATGAGAAAGGTGGTTCTGCAGAACAGACACAGAAGCAGGTGGAGCTAGATGGAGATGATAGGGTGGAACTTGACTTAGATGCGGATAACTTGTCTGATGAAGCACCTCCTACTGATGTTTCAGTTCAGGAGGAAGAGACTACGGTGCAGGTGGAGACTACCAATGATCGTGGTAGGGGTAAGAGGGATAAAAGACCTCCTATTAGATATGGATTTGAGGAGATGGTGGCTTATGCACTGTCCGCTACTGAAACTGTTGATGTGCATGAACCATTCTCCTACAAGGAAGCTATGTCTTGTGAAGATTCTGCAAAGTGGTCGGTTGCTATGGAAGAAGAGATGGTATCTCTTGCGAAGAATCAAACATGGGAACTTGTGAGGCCTCCACCAAAGAAGAAGTTAGTCAGCTGCAAGTGGGTCTACAAGTTCAAGGAAGCTTCAGGGATTGAGGAAGCAAGGTATAAAGCAAGGTTAGTTGCTCGTGGCTTCACTCAAGTCGAAGGAATAGACTACAATGAGATATTTTCACTTTGGTTGTTAGACACACATCTATTCGTACCTTGTTGAGCATTGTGGCAATGAAGGATCTTGAGCTTGAGCAGTTAGATGTGAAAACAGCGTTTTACATGGGGAACTTGAGGAGGAGATCTACATGCGCCAACCCGAAGGGTTTGTGGTCGAAGGAAAGGAGGATCATGTCCGTCTCGTTGAAAAGATCCTTGTATGGCTTGAAGCAGTCACCTCGACAATGGTATAAAAGGTTTGACACTTTTATGGTAACCCATGGTTTTGCTAGGAGTGATTTTGATAGTTGTGTCTACTTGAAGGGTTGTAGTGATGGCTCATTAATTTATCTTGTGCTATATGTCGATGATATGCTTGTAGCTGCAAAAGATATTAATGATGTCAACCAGGTGAAATTGATGTTGAAAGGGGAGTTTGAGATGAAAGATCTAGGTGTTGCGAGGAAGATTCTTGGCATGGAAATTGAACGAGATCGGAAAAAGGGACTACTTTACTTGTCACAAGGAAAGTATGTACAGAGGGTCTTGGAGCGGTTCAACATGAAGGATGCCAAATCTGTGAGTACACCTCTAGCTTCTCACTTTCGGTTGTCTTCTTTAGATTGTCCCAAGTCTAAAGATGAGGAAGATTATATGTCACGTGTTCCGTATTCGAATGCTGTGGGGTGCATTATGTATGCTATGGTTTGCACTCGGCCTGATATTGCTCAAGCAGTGAGCGTAGTGAGTCGATACATGGGGAATCCGGGTAAAGAGCATTGGAATGCTGTCAAATGGATTCTTAGATACTTGTGTGGTGCTCCAGATTTATGCATTGTCTATGGTAGGAATCGTGATGGTTTTGTTGGGCATGTTGATTCAGATTGGGGTGGTAATCTTGATGACAGAAAGTCTACAACGGGGTATGTGTTTTGTCTTGGTGGTTCCGCTATTAGTTGGAAATCCGGACTGCAGGAAGTCACAGCGTTGTCTACTGCTGAGGCTGAGTATATGGCTATAACAGAGGCTGTCAAGGAAGCCAAATGGCTTGGTGGCTTGGTTCGTGAACTTGGTATGGTTAAAGGTGCTCCTGAGGTTTTCAGTGATAGCCAAAGCGCTATCTGTTTGGCAAAGAATCAAAATTCTTTCCATAGGAGAACGAAGCACATTGACATTAAGTATCATTTTGTGAGGACTTCGATTGCAAGTGGTGAGGTCATTCTGAAGAAAGTTGATACAGTTGACAACCCGGCGGATATGTTGACAAAGCCTTTGCAGATTGCTAAGTTCAAGCATTGCTTGGACTTAGTGGGTGTTACTAGTCATTGATGCCCTTCGGGGCGTGGCGGCGGAGATAGAGATGTTCTCTTGGAGATAGCTTGTTTCGGAATTGATCGTCAAGGTGGAGAATTGTTGAGTGACTCTCAATTGTTTGGGCAATGGACTTGGGCAAGGATTGCAATTGCTGTGCTGCTGTGTGTTGCTGTGCTGCTACGTGTGTTGAAGGGGCCGAGGCGGGCGCCCCATCTGGCCGAGGCGTGCGCACCAGTGGCTGAGGAGGGAGGCCGTGTTTCTGGCCTTGAGGCGGCCGCATCAACCTGTCTCAGGCGGGCGCTTCAAGGGCCGTATGTTGGCCGTGGTTTGTATCCTTCCCAGGCGGGCGCCTGGCCTTGTTGGGGCGGGCGCCTGGCGTCGTCAAGCATGGGCCGGGCCTGTTTGATTCCTGTGTGCAGCCGTGAAGTTTGCCTAAGTTTGCCCTAGATATAAATATTGTGTTTTGTCATTGTTTCTCCTGTAGCCTTGAATAGAGAGAGATAGAAACTTGCTAGGTATTCACCATTGAGAGATTGTGAGATTGTGTGATTGTTTTTCACCTTGATCATCTCCTTGTACTCTTGATTGATTTAGTGGATTGTTCTCCGTCGCCCGTGGTTTTTTACTCCTCTTGTTTTGAGGGGTTTTCCACGTAAATCTCTGTGTTCTTTGCTTGTTATTGTTTTCGTATTTCTATTTCATTTGTGTTCATCTTTGCATAGCAATTATAGGCCATTGTTTCCCAACACAAATGTACCGCTATATCAGTTCCATATACAGAGTTGAACCACGGCGGTTGAGGGTACATTGGTCTTTTGAAGTGGAACGGATTGTTGTGTGAAGAATCAAGTGCTGAAAGTTGACCACCGCCCTGGCGCGTGATAAGTTGCCCATCCATGCAATTTTGTAATCTCCACGTTCAGGTTTGACTCTTCTAGTTTCTTCTTTTGTCTTAATATAAACCTCTGCGTGTGTGCATTTATGTGCGTGTATGTGTGTGTGAGAGAGAGGAGAGAGGAGAGAGGAGAGAGAGAGAGAGAGAGAAAGGGGTTGGGGTTGGGGTTGGGGTTGGGGTTGGGGTTGGGGTTGGGGTAGTAAATGAAGTGAGACAAAATATTGTTGTGGTAAAACAAGTAGGTGTAGGGTTTAGTGAAAATTGGGATGGCTAAGTGGGGGAAACCCTAACAACGACACGGACAACGCGCACGCACGTAGAAATGGGCTATCGACGTGAATGTTTGTTGGGGGAGACATTCACATGGAGACCTAAATTGATACTCCCTCTGTCCCAGCCCACTTAGAAAATTTTGAAATGGCACGGGAATTAAGGAAAAGGTAAATATTGTAAGTGTAATTTAAAAATAGGAGAGAGAATGAGTGGAGGGAATATTAAATTATAATGGTGTTGTGAGTATTAAAATAATATAGGAGAGAGAATGAGTGGAGAGAATAGTGATTTAAGGTTTTCATTTTGGAAATTCTTAAGTGAGGTGGGACGCCCAAAATGGAAAGTTTTCTTAAATGAAGTGGGACGGAAGGAGTACATTTTAAAGAAACTAATAAACTTATTTTTAATTATATTAATGTAAATCTAAAATTTGTAATTAATACACCATCAACAATAATATCAGTAACAAGTTTCACATTATCATTAAAATAACTAAATCAACTTAAAATAATTGCTCACAATATAATGATAAAAAAGTGGGAAGAACGGAGGGAGTAATAGATTTCTAACACTATTGTTTGCTTGCCTAGGTAGAAAGTTGTTTAACAATTCCCTATAATACTCTCTGTTCGAATCCCATTCTCATCATTTGTTCATTGTGTTGGGATTTTCTATTAAGGCTTTTTAAGGAAATAACAAAGGAGATGAGAAAGATAGTAGAAATGTAACGAAAATTGAAAAGCAAATCACAAATAGCCGAGTCTTGTGTTTAACACAATTTTCGTAAGAAATATTTGTCCCGCACAGGTGCTTACGATTGATGACAAACTTCTCGTGAGATGAAACGGCTTCTGATTGTTAATAGGAGCACACCAAATTAACAATTCTAACGAACAATTGATTGTTTGGAACTTTAGGACTTGAAGGAATTTATGCAACAAGATGAAATGATTTGCTTGGTTAATCTATCTCAAAATGTGTGTAGGGAGGCTTAAATGACTGTGTGTATCAATTGAAATTCGGAGGGGAAGTATATAAAGAGAGTTAAGGGGTTTGTGTCTTTTCCCACGAAAAGACACAACATTTCTGTTTGAATTTGTGACTGTTCAGGAGCTGCTCGACCGAGTCAAGGGACTCGCTCGGCCGAGCGCCAAGCTGCACGGCCGAGTCAAGTAACTAGCACGGCCTTGTCAACCACACCGCTCCGCCGAGCAAGGCATATGCCTCGGCCGAGCAAGCTTGTCCAGAGACTTGACCAATTTTCTATGCTCTGCTCGGCCGAGTCAAGGACTCTGCTCGGCCGAGCACATCAAACAACATCAAAACCCTTTAAACAACTCTCGTTAAGTTACAAATCTTTTGTCATTAATTTCTCATTCACCCGAAAATGGTTTTGAGACAATAAATGAGATTCATAATCTACACTAAATGTAGAATACATTTTGTAACTTATTTCGTTAACAAATAACGAACTCCGTTGGAAGTTAACGAACTTCCGTTAGAAAGTTAGGTCAACGACAAGTCAAACTTAACTTTTGTTACCCATTTTCAACAATCCCCCACATGAATGACAATTAATGCATGTATGCAATTTCGTCCAAAAGTTCCGGCGAACCATTATTACATCGGGATAGATAGCTTGTGGCTTTGAATCTCCCCTAGTGAAATATTATCGGATATATACTAGCCATTTGGTAGCGAGTCGCTTTGAACCAGTGACTGTATGATGTATACCAAGACAACAATACTCACAAAATAATAGCTCTAACAGTTATTGTTCTCACATTTTGTCTATTTCGGCCCTGGACCGTATCTCATTTCATAAGCGTTCATATTAGAAGCGGCCAAGTTACTTCTCACTTATATAGGTGATTCATACTATAAGGAGTATCCTACACTACTCCACCCGTAGGTATAGGAATCATTAAAAGTTTTCTCAACTTATCCTCACCACTGCTGCAGGTGCTTTATACTTGGATGTTCTGGGAATGAGTATTCAACATCTCCAGGTCATTCAACCGAGTTGTTGTTTCCAAGTGATTCTACTAGAACTTATAGCTTGGTTGTCTCATTGAACCAAGGGCATGGGATCTCCAATTCTCAAGGTTGAGTGTCCACTATGAGTTCTTTTATTGTGGGTTTTTTAACTTCATTCCACTACTAGAAACAGCCCGATTACCGACGGAATTTTACCGACGGACGTTGTCCGTCGGTATTACCGACGGACATAAAAGGGTTACCGACGAAAAAATAATTTTCATTTGCCAGGTTTTTTTAAAAAAAAATTTCATTTTGGTCCGTCGGTAACGCTATTATTTCCATCGATAAAAACTACAGTCGGCAATACCGACGGACTCCGTCCGTCGGTAATAAGACGTATAAATATATAACCTACGCCTTTTCCAGTCATTTACGTCTAAATTAAAATCACGAACTCACAGCAAGCACCGCCGTTGCCCCCGTTCAGCGCCATCATTCCGTCGTCGTCTCTCAACGGTGAGGTTAGTAATTCTCTCTCTCCCTCGTTTTCTCTCTCTCTCTCTCTCTCTCATTAAATCCTTAAAAATCACTTCCACAGCCGCCGTTGATTTGCCGCCGCGTCAGCTGCCTGGGGCCGCTTACCGTCGCCGTCCGCCCTCCCTCCGTTCAACTTCAGCCGTTTAAAATCACTCACGATAAGGTTAACTCTCTCTGCCTCCCCCTTTAGCTTGTAACTTGTTCTGTTAAAAATTGGGTGACTGAATTTTTTTTTGTTTATTTCATTTTTATAAATTCAATTAATGTTTCTTCTAGCTTTAACTCTACTAATAATGTTTTTAGTTTCTGAATTTTTCTATTTAAAATGTTGTTGATATTCTAAGCCTAAACTAAATAATTAAATCATTCAATTTGGATCAAACCTAATCAAGTTATGGTGATTTTGTTCAGTTGGTTTTTTTTTTTTACTTCTGTTTTTTTTTTTTTTTGCTTCTGTTTTTTTTAGTCCTTTATTTACTTATGTTTTTTTTTTGCCATCCCAAATAGACTATTTTTGGTAAATTTGGTAATTAGTGTTTTTGAAAGAGAATTAGGGTTTGCTTGATTTTAGTTGGTAAAAATTAACTGAGACTTGACTCCGTTGTTCTCGAGTAGCTAATTATGGATGAATATTTGTGTGAAGTGAGTGTAAGAAAGTAATTAGGTAGGATGAAAATATTCATATGGATGGTTTAGTTTGGGGAGAAATTAAATAGAGAAACTAGTGATAAACATAATAGCAAGATTTTCGGGATTCCAACAGTAAAAAAAATAAAATAATAATACTGTACGTGATGGTTGGAGTTTAAGAAAATTAAATCTTTTTTAAAAGAAAAACAAAGTACCCGTCCCAAAACAAATGTTATTTTTTTAAACATTTTTTATTTACTTAAACATAATAGCAAGATTTTCGGGATTCCAACACTCGATTTCTCTCTCTCACTTTCTCTCTCTCTCTCTCTCTCTCATTTGTCACAGCCATTCGCCGCCGTTGCCGCCGATTCTTTCCTAATTTCTGGTAAAAATTTCTCCTTTCTATTTCTCAAAGACCATCACAAGATTTCTCAAAGGACTTTAGATAGCATATTAATTTAGGCTCAGTTTTATGTTTGATTGTAATATAGATAATAGAATATGTGCTTATTGTTATGAGCTATTTGGTCTGTTTGTTTCCTCTGTGCAAATTGTAACCATTGTTTATCCGGACAAGGATTTGTGATTGTTTTTATAAATGTTTATATGCTTCATGTCCAACTTTGTTCTTAATTTAATCTATAACTTGGTATGTGTAAGTTGTTTTTTCATGGCTGCCATGTTTATGTATGTGAGTATATGTAGATTTAAGAAGTTGGGGCTAATTTGGTGAAAATGTTGTTTTGAATTAGAATTATTGGGTTATGTATAATCTGCCGCACACTACCTCACTAGTTCTAGATCCTATTTTGGGGCGATTGACGGCATCGCGGACGGTGATGTATCTCGCCTACGTTTGAGCGCCTGATATCAATCCTGGCACCCTAAATGCACCTTAGGTCGGATCACACTTTTTGATCAAGCAATCAACTGTTTACTCTTAATTTGTATTAGATGGCTTGTGTAAAGTCAAAGGGGGAGTGAGGGGGGTGAATGTCTAAAATTAATAAAAAATAATAAAAAATAAAAAAAATAAATAAGTAAAAAAAATGATATAAAAAATAAAATAAATAAATAAAAAATAAAAATAAAAAAACAAAATAAATAAATAAAATAAATAATAATAAAATAAAAT
The DNA here is from genome assembly GCA_022495995.1 of Adenophora triphylla var. japonica. Lineage (NCBI taxonomy): Eukaryota > Viridiplantae > Streptophyta > Magnoliopsida > Asterales > Campanulaceae > Adenophora > Adenophora triphylla. The sequence continues at coordinate 163,214 of JAFEMH010004528.1, read as the reverse complement.
AAAATAATAATAATAAAAAATAATAATAATAATAAATATAATAATAATAAATAAAAAATAAAATAAAAAATAAAAAATAAAAATAAAAATAAAAATAAAAATAAAAATATACATATATGTATATATATAAATAAGATGAGAGTCTTTCTCACCCACAACTATCAAAATTCGTCCATCTTTGATCAAAAAAGATAGAGCAAATAAATTCCATCGTTTGGAGCAAAGAATTTTCTGCTTAATAAGAGTTGTTCCAGCTTCATTGTCTCTCTTCTCTAAGGATTCAAACATCACAACGCCATGTTCTTGTCAACTGTTTTCTCTTCTTGGTGGTATACGGTCCGCAAGTAAAAACAAGGTAACAAAGATAACACCGGTGAAGAGAAAACAGAACTTTCCTCCAATTTTTTCAATCTCCACCTTCCATTTACCCAAGACTCGATTGCAGAATCTTCCTCCATGGCATGGTGGCGGTGTTGCCCTCAATCTCATGGTTGCTTCGCAAAACATGCGAAGCAACCGTGAGATTGAGGGCAACACCGCCAGCTTTCAAGCTCATGAGGAGGATTCTGCAATCAGGATCTTGGGTAAATGAAATGTGGAGATTGAAAAAATTGGAGGAAAGTTCTGTTTTCTCTTCACTGGTGTTATACTGTTACCTTGTTTTTACTTGTGACCGTATACCACCAGTGAAGAGTAAAACAGGCACTGTCAAGAACATGGCTGTGATGTTTGAGATCCTTAGAGAGGAGGACAGTGAAACTGAAAAAACTCTTATTAAACAGAAAATCCTTTGCTCAAACAGTCGAGAACTTGTTTGCTTTATCTTTCTTGGTCTAAGCTGAGATAGGGTTTTGATAGTTGTGGATGATAACGACTCTCATCTTTTTTCACCAAATTAATGTTATTGCTTGAATAGTCGATAGTTGAGATATTTCGGTTGCATTAATCCTATTATTCTCTGAGTGTATACTAGACATGGTTGATTATACACTGTCGAGGATGAAGCATTAATGGCCGAAAACACCCGTCCACTAGGGGAGGAAGTCACTTTCAATGAAATCGAGTATGACAATGTGGAGGATGAGGAAGGAGAAGGGTATATATCTGGGTCCGATGATGAAGATGGGGAAGAAGACGACGACGAGGAAACTAGTGAAGAAGAAATTGAATTTTGTAGTGATAGTGATTAAGATTGTAGTGAATGAATCAGTTTAGTTTTAATTCAGATAATGTTTTGTATATAATGTTTACATTTTATATCACTTATCACTGTAATATTATATCTATCTTATGATTTTCAATTTTACTTGGTTACTCTTACATGCTATGTAACATTACATCTATCTCATGATTTGGACAATAAATGCTTCCTACTATTTAAATGCAAACATAGCGTATATTGGCTGCAAATATCTTACTCCATAATTTGATTGGACATGTAGTCATTATTTTGAATGCTTCCTACTATTTAAATTTTGTTCTACTTGATAATATTTTCTGTCTACATATATAATATACTAGTTTAGATATGTCGGGTCGAAGTGGCAATCGTTCAAAGAGAGGGAAGGTTGCGTGTTTTGTCCATCGTCTTGTTTCACCAAGGACGGGAGGGAGGGGCTCTACTTCTGGTTCTGTACATAGTGATGATGATTTGAGCAGTCCAGGTAATGATAGCTCTAGTGTTCCTGTTAGTGAACCATCCGGGCGGGTTAATTTGGACGCAATTATTAATGAGGAATGAAAAATGGAAATATCTATCTCTCCCAGTGGCCAGTAAGTATTATTTAATTGTAAATGTCATATATATATAATGTTTACATTTTATTATTGTCTTTTTATTTGTATATATATTGATATATTGTTTTTCAATTAATATCTTAATAGGTTTATACATGGTGGTTGTCAAGATCCTGCTAGATGGTTTGGGGATTTATTCAGTGGGTATAATTTTGAGGAATTTTATCCCACCCCAAAGTCAATATCAAAAGATATGTACGCTATCTGGTACACTGGGAAAGTGTATGACATGAAAAGAAAGTGGCTAAGGGATGGTTTGCCTCCAGCTAATTTCTCCAATAGTGCGTGGGAGCAGTGGGAAGCCTATTGGAATAGTGAAAAATTTCAAAAAAATTCAGAAATTACAAAGAAGAATAGGAACTCACAAGAGGGGCGGGGGAGTGTGCACACTGGGGGATCGATTAACTTCAGCGAGACTTGGTCCAGAATCGTAAACTTATTTAATTTATTATCCGTTTGTAAATTAAGCAATAATCTATTTGATTCATATATTGTTATTATTTGATGAAATTTTGAAGTTTTAATTTTTTTATATGTTAAGCGTAAGAAACACGGAGATGATGAGGCTGATGATGCTGCTGTGTTTCTGGCTACACATACTGCGGAGGCTGCTGATGGCTCAGGGCCACAATGGATCAACCCTTATTACCAGACCCTTTATGTAAGTGTTAATAGTATTTTCTATTAGTAAATTATAAATTATTTAGTTAAAGAAATACTCCCTCCGTCCCAGACCATGGGTATATGGGGTGGATTTCACGCTTCTTAAGAAATTTTTTAAAAAATGAATAAAAGTTAAATGTGGAATATGGAATAGTAGTTAAATGTGTGGTAGGGAATAGGAGAGAGAATGTAAAAGTTAAATATGTGGTAGGGAATAGGAGAGAGAATGTAAAAGTTAAAAATATTTAATAGGAGAGAGAATGAGTGGGAGGAATAGTAGTTAAATGTGTGGTAGGGAATAGGAGAGAGAATGTATAAGGGTATAATGAATGGTTTTTTTGTAAATATATGAAGATGATAAGGGTATAAATATATTCAAAAACTTACCATTTATGGAAATGAACTCTTGGTCTGGGACGGATCAAAAGAGAAAGATGAACCCTTGGTCTGGGACGGAGGGAGTATTATTTTCTACCATAGTGTATAATGTATTTTTTTTTCAGGAAGAGTATGATAGACGGGCTCGTGACGAGGCTATTGAAGAAGGAAGTATGGCGCCTGAGAGCACCGAGCGGCCCGCCTTTCGTGAAAAGCTTTAGGCGGCCATTCTCCTCCGAGACAAGCAACCAAAGGGAGACCGCTTGCCTGGATTCGGAGGACATGGTGCTGGGTATTTTAACATGCCATTCCGCAGCCCTACTACGCAATACTTTTCATCTTCTTCCTCTGGCGGCAGTCAGCATGTGGATCAAGAGGCGTTTGATGATCGGGTCAACAGAGAGGTTGAGAGGCGAGTGGAGCAGATCCAGAGCCAGGTGCAGGCCCAGATGCAAACCCAGGTGGAGGCCTGTGTATGAGCATATTGGAGCAACAGCTTGAGCAACGCATGCAACAATACTTGGCTACCATGAATTTGCAACCACAGCCACGTAATAGCGGTAATGCTTCTGATGAGTCAGTCGGTCAATACCTTAGGCGAAGTGGCGGTGGTAGCGGTAGCGGCAGCGCTCGTGGTCGGGGTCGTGATAGTTAAACATTCATTTTATTTGGCATGTAATCAAACAAATATATTTTGTTTCCCTTTCCCTTTCCCTTCCCTTTTCCCCAAGCGAAACAATTTTCCTTTCCCCTTTTCCCCTTTCCCTTTCCCCTTTCCCCTTTTCCCCTTTCCCCTTTCCCCTTTCCCTTTCCCCTTTTCCCCTTTCCCCTTTCGCTTTAGGTTGTTTGATAGAGTTTCTCTTTATTTGATGTTCAAACAAAACATTTTTCCTTCCCCTTTCCCATTACCCCTTATCCCTTTCCTGTTTCGCTTGATTTTGATGATTGTTTCAAGCGAAACAGGTTGTTTGTGTTTCTTATATGTTGGAATTTGTTTAAAACAGGTTTGACATGTTTACAGGTGGTTTGATAATAAAACAGAATTTTTTTTTTAAATCTGGTCAAATTACCGACGGAAATTTCCGTCGGTAAATATCCAAAAAAAAATAATTAATATCGTTACAGACGGATATTTCCGTCGGTAAATAATTAAAAAAAAAAATTCATTACCGACGGAAATTTCCGCCGGCAAAGTTTCAGATTACCACGGACATTCCGCCGGTAAATCTTAATGTTTCCGACGGATTTAACCGTCGGCAACGTTTCAGATTACCGACTGAAATTTCCGTCGGTAACCTCCGGTATTGGCTCCGGCAAACCGGCCGGCGTACCTGCTTTCCGACGGACGATTTCCGACGGAATTTTCTGTTTGCCGACGGTCCATCCGCCGGTAATACCGACAGAAATGGTCCGTCGGTATTACCAACGAATTATTTCCGACGGAATCCGACGGACTATATCCGTCGGTAAATGGACATTACCGACGGATCTGGGGAATTACCGACGGAAATTTCCGTCGGTTAGAGGCCTGATTCTAGTAGTTTACCAGACAATTTGATCTCCTATTCATACCCTTTGGTATACGGATCCGGTTTTTGACTTCACATGGCCAGTTGTGACAGTCTCATTTGAGATCAATTGTCTTATGGTAATATGTCAATGACCATTGTGTCTTGACTTACCACGATGTTCTACACCTTTTCCTATTTCTCATTGTCGTCACAATGCCTTAGGTCATGTAGACACAAACTTATTCCAAGACCATTCAACTTTTATCTTTATCTAATGCTATCGACTCAGATTCCTTATTGAATCGAGTTGTTCAAGTTGTCTTGGAATTTTGACACCGCTGCTCCATTTATTGTGAACACATTTTTCACCTTGGAGTTTATTTGTGTCTGTTATCCAATCAGTATATCATTTTCATACTATTGAATATCTTATTTATTGTAATCTGTAATCACAAGAATATATTTAAGTACTCCAAGTACTTTGACTATCCTTAGTGATTAATTACAATTTTTAATTAGACTTTTAGTCTCTCTAGAATGGTCAATCTTTTCGAGTGATCAAATTCTTCTATCGGTCAGTTTCTTCGAGTGGTTATTATCTCTGTACCGATCCGACTTCCCAAGTATTCAATATCTCTAAGTGGTTTGACCTCCTTAGAGTCTACCTTTCAGGAATCTACCTTATAGAGATTACCTCTCAAGATTCTACTTGAACTTTCGAAGTACTTTTTCAAAATAATGGGATTGTGATAGGACTATTCCTTCTGATGTTCTAGAAATCTTTATTTCTAATATGACATCGGCTAATCCCATATCTTTCATGTCAAAGTTCTTCTTTAACATGTCTTTGGTATTCATGATCAATTCATGACTACCATTATTAGCATGTTGTCTACATAAAGACAAACAATAACGAATGATTCAGATGTTCCTATTAATGTAGTCACATTCGATAACATAGTTCCCACTTTATGACGGTTGTTTTCACATCCATTTGGTGTATCTCAAGGTTATGCACTATTGCAATAGCTTATGAGAGCTCTTATAGATGTGATCCTTGAGGGTTTTAGAATCTATCTCTTCAGATTCTATGCCTGTAGAGACTACCTTTCAAGATCCTTTTATCAAGAAAAGTCCGTCTCAATAGAGTTTATTTCATAAGATTAATTTTTCTTATAGAATTGTATCTTTTGAAATTTTCACTCTTTAGACTAGACCTCTTGAAAATTCTTCCTATTGATTTCAAGAGACATTTAAAGGTTTCATCCTTGGCACATCTAGTTTTTTTTTTTTTTGCAACCCAACGGTTCGCATAAGGAAGATCAACCATCTTCCTAATAGAGTAGGATGAACTATTAACTGTTA
>JAFEMH010004528.1:0-152500 GCA_022495995.1 Adenophora triphylla var. japonica | reverse complement strand
ATTTGGACCATAGGATTGTGAGTGATTAATGATTCAGATTGATTAAAATGTCAATCCATGTGAACATAAAAGAACCAATCAAGTGAAAATGTGTTTGTGTTTCCTTGAATAAATTTGGACCATTAGATCTAATTATTTGTTATGTATTTAATGGTTAAGATTTTACTAAACCTAATGATCCATGTGAATGTTTGGGTTCAATGACTTATTGCCACCTCTTATTTTTATTTATTTATCATCAAAATTCTCTTTTTATGTTTATAATAATTAGCAAAAATAATAAATAACAAAAATTATAATTTATCTTTCAAAAAACAATAATAATTAAATATAAAATAATATTATATTATATATACCAAAAAAAGTTTAAAATATTTATCTCAATTAAAAAATAAATTTAAAAAAATAATTATACTTTTAAAATATTAATAACTAGTAAAAGCCCGTGTCCGAGGACACGTGTTTTTTTTTATTTAAAAAAAAAATTTAAAGGGCAAAATGGGAAAGGGACAACTTAGTGAGGGAAAAATGGGAAAAACCCATTTGAAACTATTCATTGTACTGTTCACCCTTGTTGCCATTTATACTATAGATACTTATTAACATACCCTCATACCCTAAACCTCATATACCCTAAACCCTATACCATATACCCTATACCCTATACCATATACCCTATACCATATACCCTATACCCTATATCATATACCCTATACCATATACATTATACACTATACCCTATACCATATATCCTATACCCTATACCCTATAGCATATAGGGTATAGGGTATATGGTATAGGGTATACCCTATAGGGTATAGAGTATAGGGTATAGGGTATACCCTATAGGGTATAGGATATAGGGTATAGGGTATACCCTATAGGGCATAGGGCATAGGGTATACCCTATAGGGTATACCCTATAGGGTATATGGTATAGGGTATACCCTATAGGGCATAGGGTATAGGGCATATGGTATATGGTATAGGGTATACCCTATATGGTATAGGATATATCCTATAGGGTATAGGGTATAGAGTATATCCTATAGGGTATAGGGTATAGGGTATACCCTATAGGGCATAGGGTATAGGGCATAGGGTACATGGTATAGGATATACCCTATAGGGCATAGGGTATACCCTATAGGGCATAGGGTATATCCTATAGGGCATAGGGTATATCCTATAGGGCATAGGGTATATCATATAGGGCATAGGGTATACCCTATAGGGTATAGGGCATAGGGTATATGGTATAGGGTATACCCTATAGGGCATAGGGTATAGGGTATACCCTATAGGGTATAGGGCATTGGGTATATGGTATAGGGTATACCCTATAGGGTATAGGGTATACCCTATATGGTATACCCTATACCCTATATGGTATACCCTATACCCTATACCCTATACTCTACACCCTATACCCTATACCCTATATCCTATAACATATACCCTATACCCTATACCCTATACCCTATACCCTATACCCTATACCTTATACCTTATACCCTATACCCTATACCTTATACCTTATACCCTATATCCTATACCCTATACACTATACACTATACCCTATACCCTATACCCTATACCCTATATACTATACCATATACCTTATATACTATACCCTATATACCCTATACCCTATACCTTATACCCTATACCCTATACCCTAGACCCTATACCATATACCCTATATCCTATACACTATATACTATACACTATACCTTATACCCTATACCCTAAATGTATAATTTTTTTTATTTTTTATGAATATAAATAAATATTTTGGACGTTTTTTAGTATTGAAGTTTTTTTCAAAAAGTTATATAAAAAAAGTTAGAAAAAAATAAACAAATGAAAGTATAATAAAAAAATCAGGGACGGGTATAATTTTTTAATTTTTATTTATAAATGTATATTTTTTTTATTTTTATGAATATAAATAAATATTTTGGACATTTTTTAGTATTGAAGTTTTTTTCAAAAAGTTATATAAAAAAAGTTAGAAAATTAATAAACATATGAAAGTATAATAAAGAAATCAGGGACGGGTAAAATTCTTTAATTTTTATTTATAAATGTATAGTTTTTTTATTTTTAATGAATATAAATAAATATTTTGGACATTTTTTAGTATTAAAGTTTTTTTTAAAAAAAAGTTATATAAAAAAGTTAGATAAAAAATAAACAAATGAAAGTATAATAAAGAAATCAGGGACGGATAAAATTCTTTAATTTTTTATTTATAAATGTATAGTTTTTTTATTTGTAAAAAAATCAACTACTAACCAACATCTCAAATAATTTTATTTATCCAAAAAAAAATATAAAAAAAATTAAAAAAGTTTATATGTTATTGTCCGTCCCTCTTCTATTATAAACTTTTATTTCTTTAAAAATTCTTAACTTTTTATATAAAAAATCCGTCACTAATCCGTCGCTAACCTAAAATATAAATTTAATAATTATTTTGAATAATTTAGCAACGACTGAAATCCGTCGGTAATAATATGTAATTAATTTATCGACGGATTATAATCCGTCGGTAATTAAATCCTTCACTAATCCGTCGCTAACCTAAAATATAAATTTAATAATTATTTTAAATAATTTAGCAACGACTCAAATCCGTCAGTAATAATATGTAATTGATTTACCGACGGATTTTAATCCGTCGATAATCAAATCCGTCACTAATCCGTCGCTAACCTAAAATATAAATTTGATAATTATTTTAAATAATTTAGCAACGACTCAAATTCGTCGGTAATAATATGTAATTGATTTACCGACGGATTTTAATCCGTCGGTAATCTAATCTGTCACTAATCCGTCGCTAACCTAAAATATAAATTTAATAATTACTTTAAATAATTTACCAACGAATTTTAATCCGTCGGTAATTAATTCCGTCACTAATTCGTCACTAACCTAAAATATAAATTTAATGTTTATTTTAAATAATTTAGCAACGACTCAAATCCGTCGGTAATAATATGTAATTAATTTACCGACGAATTTTAATCCGTCAGTAATTAAATCCGTAATTAATCCGTCGCTAACCTAAAATATAAATTTAATATTTGTTTTAAATAATTTAGCAACGACTCAAATCCGTCATTAAAATATCCGTCGTCATTCCGTCACAAATTCGTCGGTAAAAAAGTGCGCAAATTTTTGGCGCTGAAATGGTGACGGATTAGAGACGAAATGGAATCCGTCGGCATTTCCGTCACTAAATCCGTCGGTAATCTCGTCCTAATTTCGTTTTTTGTTTTTCACCCCAGGTCGTTGCTATTTCGTCGCTAATCTGTCGATATTAGTGACGGATTTATTTCCGTCACTAATTTCCGTCGGTATCTGTCAGTTTTCTTGTAGTGAAGAGAGTTAAGGGGTTTGTGCCTTTTCCCACGAAAAGACACAACTTTTCTGTTTGAATTGGTGATCGCTCAGAGCCGCTCGCCGAGTCGAGGACTCGGCCGAGCGCCAAGCCGCACAAAGGAGTCAACTAGCACGGCCGTGTCAACCACACTGCTCGGCCGAGCAAGGCATATGCCTCGGCCGAGCAAGCTTGTCCAGAGACTTGGCCAATTTGCTATGCTCTGCTCGGCCGAGTCAAGGACTCTGCTCGGCCGAGCACATCAAACAACATCAAAACCCTTTAAACAACTCTCGTTAAGTTACAAATCTTTTGTCATTCATTTCTCATTCACCCGGAAATGGTTTTGAGACAATAAATGATATTCATAATCTACACTAAATGTAGAATACATTTTGTAACTTATTTCGTTAACAAATAACGAACTCCGTTGAAAGTTAATGAACTTCCGTTAGAAAGCTAGGTCAACGACAAGTCAAACTTAACTTTCGTTACCCATTTCCAACACATTGGACGTTTTAATTCTACTACTAGACTGTATTTCTATGTTTAAAAAACAATTGTTTTCTAAGTAATTATTGCATTAATAAGAGTGCAATATTTCATCAAATATATATTAATGTTTAAAAAGTCATTGATTGTTTAATCATTACAATATTTACTTTACACATACTCCCTCAGTCCCGATTCATGTTGCACATTTTTTTCAAATCACGCAAATTAAGGAAATAGGTGGAAAGAAAAAATGTTGTGAGCGTAATAGTGAATTAGGAGAGAGAATTAGTGGAGAAAATAGTAAATTTGAAAAGTGTTGTGAGTGTAATAGTGAATTATGAGAGATAATGAATGGAGAAAATAGTAAAAAAATTTTGCCAAAAAAAAAAAGGTGAAGCTTTTAACGGAACACTCATTTTGACAAAAAGTGAAGCTTGAGCCAGGACGGAAGGAGTATTCAATTGAAATGACTGTGTGTATCAATTGAAATTCGGAGGGAAAGTATATAAAGAGAGTTAAGGGGTTTGTGTCTTTTCCCACGAAAAGACACAACTTTTCTGTTTGAATTGGTGACTGTTCAGGAGCTGCTCGGCCGAGTCAAGGGACTCGCTCGGCCGAGCGCCAAGCTGCACGGCCGAGTCAAGTAACTAGCACGGTCGTGTCAACCACACTGCTCGGCCGAGCAAGGCATATGCCTCGGCCGAGCAAGCTTGTCCAGAGACTTGGCCAATTTTCTATGCTCTGCTCGGCCGAGTCAAGGACTCTGCTCGGCCGAGCACATCAAACAACATCAAAACCCTTTAAACAACTCTCGTTAAGTTACAAATCTTTTGTCATTAATTTCTCATTCACCCGAAAATGATTTTGAGACAATAAATGAGATTCATAATCTACACTAAATGTAGAATATATTTTGTAACTTATTTCGTTAACAAATAACGAACTCCGTTGGAAGTTAACGAACTTCCGTTAGAAAGTTAGGTCAACGACAAGTCAAACTTAACTTTCGTTACCCATTTCCAACACATTGGACGTTTTAATTCTACTACTAGACTGTATTTCTATGTTTAAAAAACAATTTTTTGCTAAGTAATTATTGCATTAATAAGAGTGCAATATTTCATCAAATATACTCCCTCCGTCCCACAAAACATTACCCCTTACTGTTGAGAACGGAAAATAAGGAATAATGTTATTAAAGTAAGTGTTGTGAGTGGGAGGAGAGAGAATGAGTGGATAGAATAGTAAATTTGAAAAGTGTTGTGAGTATGACAAGTGGGTCCCATGAATAAAGAAGTATTAAAAAATTTCCTTTTTAGAAAAGTGGGACTTTAAAATGGGACGCCCAAAATAGTAAAATGTGTAATGTTTTATGGGACGGAGGGAGTATATTAATGTTTAAAAAGTCATTGATTGTTTAATCATTACGATATTTACTTTACACATACTCCCTCAGTCCCGGTTCATGGTGCACATTTTTTTCAAATCACGCAAATTAAGGAAATAGGTGGAAAAAAAAAATGTTGTGAGTGTAATAGTGAATTAGGAGAGAGAATTAGTAGAGAAAATAGTAAATTTGAAAAGTGTTGTGAGTATAATAGTTAATTAGGAGAGATAATGAATGGAGAAAATAGTAAAAAAAATTTGCCAAAAAAAAAAAGGTGAAGCTTTTAACGGAATACTCATTTTGACAAAATTGAAGCTTGAGCAGGGACGGAAGGAGTATTCAGCAATGCGGCAAAACTTGTAAAACAAAAGATGCTTCAAATGATTGAGTATTATTTGCATTTAGGAGAATAACCTCATATATATATATATATATATATATATATATATATATATATATATATATATATATATATATAATCCCTCCGTTTCGTTCGAAAAGACACAAATTTCTTTTTTGGGTATTCCATTTAAAAAGACACGTTCCCAAAAAAGAAAGTTTTTATTACTATTCCACCCACTCATTCTCTCTCGTACTTTACTTTTACACTCACAACATTCTCTCTGCTAACTATTCCTCCCACTCATTTTCTTTTCTATTTAATTTTTCATACTTACAACATTTAAACCTTTTCATTTTCCTACATCATTTTCCTTAATTTGCGTGCGAGATTGGTTTTGTGCCTCTTCGAACGGGACGGAAGGAGTATATACATACTCCCTTTGTGCCAGTTCAAATTGTAAAAAAATCATAATACACGAGAAATAAGAAAAAGTGCAAAATGGTGTAAGTGTTGTGAATATTAAAAATGAGCTAAGAGAGAGAAAGGGGGGTGAAAAATAATAAATGGGTCCAACCATTTATTAAGTATTAAAGACTTACCTAAAATGAATTTTGCAAGTTCTAATGGGACAATTAATAAGGTAAATTTTACAATTTAAACTAGGGATGGCAATTTTGAACCGAATCGTGGATACCCGAACTGAACCGAACTGAAGTTGACGGTTATTAACTGGTTTGACTGGATATGGGACGGGTAATGGGGAATAATCGAAATGAAAAAGTGGGGAACGGTTTTATTTTGGTATTAGCATTACCCGCCCCACTATCCACCCCATTACCTAAATCGAATGTTACCTGAACTGCTTATAATTTTCTTATTGTAATCTAGTGAATCTTTCCTTATGTTTAGTGAATTGTGTCATACACAACTAAACCACCAAGCTCATTACCGCAATATGTATGTATCTAAACTTTGAAGAAACATTTGGTTTGTTGATGATTAGAAAAGTGAAAAATAAAAGAAAGAAATGAGTAACATTTCCAGCTTACCCCTTTTTCCAACTTTATTTCTGGGACTTGGACTTTTCCATGCTTACTAAATCCTGATGTACTAGATTTGGTATTTGATGACGTCAAGCTTTTTAGGGTCAAGAGTGGTTCAAGGATATCTGGCTTGATATATTTGGTGATTTGATGTACCTAGAACACAACACAAACAAGCACCGTTAAGGTCAAAGTTGGATGTTACTCCAACTCAGGCCCTCGGGTGTGAGAGAAAGATTACTGAGATATATAAGACGTTTGAATGTCTTGGAGTGTGTGTATGTGTTTAGGGTTTAGAGTAATATGGCTTACTCAATATATATGGAATTTACCTTGCCCAAGGGGACAAAGGTCTTCTATTTATAGGCAGTGGAGAGGTGCTTGTTGATGTAAGCAATGAGATCAGCCCTAGAGGACACTTTGGTATTTGACCGCCTACACGTGTCCGCAGCTAATTGGCCCTGTCAGGGAGGGAACATTGACTGTAAAGGGGACATGGCTGAAAGGGACATGAGCCGTGTATATGGCTTGGCGCATTAAATGAAATAGTAGGCGCCTGTCTGAGCCGCATTAAATGCGTGATGGGGGAGCCGGCAACTTGCATGTCAGAGCCAGTAAGCTAACTTGCTCAGTAAGGCTTGACATTAACCGGGAGGCAGGTATGAGTCCGCGGTCAACATCTTGGGCGCGATCAAAGGTATTTGACGCGGGCACGGATGGAGCGGTCATACCCCCTGCGGGCACGGATCCAGCGGTCATGCCTCCTGCGGACACCAATCTAGCGGTCAGGATCCCTCAGGTCTTTTAGAAGGATGATGCGGGGAGGAACACGGTCTTGACCTCAAGGGCCTATTTGTCCGCGGTCTTCCCCCCAGTGGTCTAGAAAATGCCACATCACCGGTTCCTTAGATCAGACCGAGGGTGGGCCAGGTCCAGTAGGTACGGGCTCATCAATGGCCCCTAGCTCCAAGTGTGATTATTTATGGTCTGAGCGAGGAGATACTAGAAGCTCGATTGGATCAGACCGCTACTTTGGCGAGCACCAGTGTTGACGTTTTTCGTTGGTTGTTGCTTTGCCTTCTGGGCTTATAGGCACATTCGGGAGGCACCAGTGGGAGACACGTGGCCCCTTGCATGCTCTGTCTCCCGGTTTGTAAGTGGGCCCCTTGGTATATGAAAAGACAGCGCGTGGTCAGTACGGAGTGCACGTGTCAGTCATCCAAGGGGTATCATAGATGCAAAATAGGGAATTTTTTGAATTTTCAAACGTTTGGAGACGGTTCGTGGTTCGAGGAGCGGTTTGTGGGCTAATTAATACGGGTCAAACGGGTTAACCCGTATAGGTAGGCCTTATAAATACCAAACCCTTAAACCTCAAACCCTTTTTACCATCTTCAAACCTTCAAAGAGCTAGAGAGAGAATTTTGCTGTGAAATTGTGTTTGCGTTTTTCGAATCCAACCCTCAAGCCTTACTTTCGTAAGTAAATTTGGTGTTTCTTCTTCATCTATTTCTATTTCTTTTTCTTTTTGGGTTTAATGACAACTCGTGAATTTGGACCCCGTCGTCCCATAGAGTTAGGAGATGGGAGCACTCCAGATACTTTTGCCGTTTGTAAACGGACAGGGGGGATATTTAGGAAGGTAGGCCATGGTTGGCTTAGGTTATCCATGGAGTGTTTCCAGTATTTTTGTGAGAAATCCCAATTGGGGCCTTTTGTCCCACCCCGGTTGTGGGAGGCCAAGGACAAAAGAATAAAAAAGAACGGTGATGTTTTAGTGTTGGGGAATACCAGTAGGCTAAGAAATTTTGTGATGGGGGTTTTGTGCAGGTTTCCCCGCGAGAGAGATTCGGCCTTGAACGCCGTTGAACTTGTTAGGAGAGCGATTCGCGTCCCCGAAGTAATAGTTGATTGGGAAAAGTGTGAATTGATGGATTCCAATAACACCAATAAGTCGCGGGCACCAGTCCCCGAGGACCTGAATGATGCCTTGGATGTTCTCCCCCTAAGGACAATTTTTCCCAATATTGTGCCCGGGCCCCCTAGGACGGAGACAATTGAACTAAGTAGCAGTGAGGAACTTGAGCCTATTAATTTTGAGGTGACCGGAGGAGGGGAGGATGAACCTGAGGTGGCCCACTCTAGGGGTTCCTCCACTAGTCTCTTTGGCTCTGTAAGCTCGGAGATCGAGGAGGATGACCGCGAGGAGGGAGATAGAATGGCTGCGGGCACAGCCCAGAAGGCAATTGAGATTGTGGATGCCTTTGAGGAAGACTCCGGGGAGGTGGCCCCTGCCCGTGGTAGGGGTAATCGACTAGCTGTGGAGACAAATCCTGGCCGTGGCCGCAAGAGAAAAACCAAAGAAGTGGCTACCATAGATTGGGAGGAGGAAGTTTATGAGATTTATAATGTTGATCGCAATGCCTTCCGTGTCCGCACCCTTGGGCACGTTCAGATAAAAGATAAGGAGAAACTGCGGCAAGAAACCATAGCAGATGTCCGGGGGGACAATAGGGCCTGCGTTTTCTATGGGGCCCAGTTTGAGAATGGTCTGAGGCTACCTCTGGACCCCTTCTTCTACTTCTTCCTGGAGTTCAATAGATGCCTGCCCATGCACCTGACTCCCAATGCCATTAGGGCTCTAGTTTCCTTCATCACGGTTTGCAGGGTCTTGGGATATGAACCTACCCTTTCTGGTCTCTATGCCTATTATCAGAATCAGATCAGCCATGGCAACCTGAGCCTGAAGGCTAAAAATTACTCTGCTCGGACCTTCTCTCCCCCAACAAACAAATTTGACCAATGGAACCAGAGGGACATCTTGTTCATAGAGTCTAGGTTTGGTTGGCCCTTCCCCAAACCTTCCAATCCAGTCCCGATGAAGGTGTCCATCAAGAACTATCCTGATCCATCCCACTCCGAGGCTCTGCGAGTTGCCCTGGAGACTTATCTTGCCAGATACAATAGGGATGGGGTGGAGCCTGTATACGATGTGGGAGCCATAGTGGAGTCTGAGTCCCTGCTCGTCTACTCAGGGGTGGCTCCTCGAAGAGAGGGCGCCCCACATGCCCCTAGAGTAGAGATAGAGGCCCAGCCTCGTGACTCTGATTGGAGGGTGCACGAGTTTTACCAGTTTGAGGCCGATTGTAAGACCTGCATGCTTGGCGCTGAATGCGTGCCTCCAGAGTTAATTGGTCTCTGACTCCCAACGAAAATTGCATTTTTTCTTGCTTCTGATTTTTCGAGCTGTCCTTGACCAATTTCTGTTTTCTTTCAGAGTAGACCCCGAGGAGTATAACTTCTGATGGCCCCTCCAATGAGCGCCAAGGAAATTAAGGCCCGCAACCTGAAGGCCCAGAAAGAAGCTACCTAGAGGAGGCAAGCTGAGTTGGCTGGTGTAGCGGGCAAAGGTGTCAATCTGCCTGTAATGAATAGGAAGACTGGGGAACCATTGACCGGTTCTAAAGCTATCTCCACCACAGGGAAACTGCCTCCACCCCCAAGGGGTCCTCCTCCTGCCGGCGCTGTTCGCGCTTCCACTTCTCCGGGCCGCACAATCTCCTCCGGCCATCAGCAAGAGTCCCGAAAGAGGACAGAGAGGGATGGGGATCAGGGGAACAAAGAGAGGACCTCTAAGTCCCAAAAAGTTGTGGACGCCTCTGTCCGGGCTACCACTGCCCGCCGCCGCTTCTTCTATTGCTCCTCTGGGGGACCATCTGCTCAGCTTCTTACCAGGTGGCCCCTCTGACCACACACGAGGAGACACTGGCTGTCAGAAAGAAGCTATCTGATGTGCCCGTTGTGACCGGGGTGGATATTTATGCTCGCAACGCCAACAACTCCTCAGTGGGGATCGGGCTGGTGAACCGTCTTTACTCCCCGGACTTCTACAAAAATGTAGTTGTCCGTGAGAATGCCTCTCGCCCGGGTGGGGATATAGATCGCCCTTACTGAGGTTTGGACTTGCCCCTTTCTGACTTCACCCTTTTAATTTTTGCAAACTTTTCTAACTCTCTCTTTGCAGGCGGGCAATAAGGTGCTGAGATTGCGGGAGTGCTGTGATGGCCTGTCCGCTGATCTTGAGGCCAACACCAAGATTCTTGCGGGCAAACTCCGCGAGCTGGAGCAGTCCCAGAAGAAGGTGGGGACCTTGAACTCCTTCCTGGATGCCAAAGACAAGGCCTTCGCTCAGAAAGAGGCTGACTTGAAGGATTTCTCCGAACGGCTATCCGTGGTGGAGAAGGACCTTGAAAAGGCCAAAGGGGAGCGTAATGAGCTCCGGGGAAAGAGGGTCGAGTGGGAGCCTAGGAACAAAGAGCTCGCCGTTAAGCTGGAGGCCACCAAGGCGACCGTGCTGACCTTGGAGGCTAAGGTAGACGAGCTGTCCGAGCAGCTGCTTCCCTACAAACGGCTCGAGGTGGAGGGAGAGTCCGCATTGGTTGTTGCCCGCAGGGAGGCGGTGGAGGAATTCAAGAATTCAGAAGAGTTCAAGAATATTCTTTCCGCCGAAGGTGGCGCACAATATAAGGCTGGCTGCAAGACGCAGCTGCGCAATTTTGCTGCCACGGGCAGATACTCAGCTCGGGAGTTGGCCATTATTGGCTCTTTGACTGCTACTGATGCTGCGTGTCTCCCCAGGCATGCATTGGTTCCTCTCTCTGAGGATGAGGTTAAGGGGTTGGAGTTGGCCGCAGCGGCCTCCTTGCCCCCAGTGGTTGAAGTCACGGCCACATACTTAATCGGGGAGGTGGACGGGCTCAGATTCGGGGACGAGGAGATGTCCTACGAAGATGCCATTGCTCGCGTCCTCCCCCATAGACCGGCCATTGGTCATATTTTTTCTTCGCGGGCAGCTCCTCCCTCGGTCTCTACTGAGGCCACCTTTGATCCCATCACGGATCTCCTTGTAAATAGCCTTCCTTCACCAACCCCCGCCTCAGAAGATCCCAAGGGGCCAACTCCATAGGCTTAGGATTTTTCTTTCTTTTGTTGTAATAGATTGATAGGACCTTGTAATTATTTTTTATCATCAATAGAAGCATTTTTCTTAGCTTATTCTCTTAATTGCTTGTCTTGTAGGCTGTTTTGAGTGTTGGCAATTTTTTGAGTACCTTGATACTTGCATTCTTGCTCTTACTTTTTCCAGCGTTTTTTGACTAACAATTAAATTTTATACTCTCCTTCCGCGGTCAAAAGCTTAGTAGGCCCCTTGCCCGCGTTTTTTGAGTTTTCCTAACTCTTTATTCAAAACCCCTTGGGTTTTTTGTGAGAGTCAACCCTATTTCTCTGTGACCGCGTTTGTTTAGCCTTGTGGCAAACTTTGAGGCCTTAACCCCGTTTGTCTATTTGGCTTTGTTAAACTCGTTTGATCACTCCCATCCATTTACACTTATTCCCAGCCTTGCGAGCTGTGGTGTAAGTCGAAAGCAGCCAAGGCAAGCTACTTTCATTGGGCATGTAGAGGGTGGCCGTGAGGCTATATTCTACGCAACAGTAGGTAGGAGCATATTTAGCATAGCGGCCCTTCAACCTACCGGCATTTGTATCCACTTATTGGTGGTTCACGCTTTTTGACCCTTTATTCAAAACTCCTTGGAGTTTTTTGTGTGGGTCTTGTGGCGATCATGTAAACGGGCTTATATGTAGGCCTTCGTTACATGCAGGCATGCGAGTAACGGACCTAACGAGGGCCTTCGCGCAATTAGTGGGTCAGGACTTCAGGTCTTTGTCCCCACTAGAATCCGTAGGTACGGACATCATGGCCTTTGTACCCATGTTCATCTATATCCACTTTTCTTGGTGGTGTCACGCGGGCAGGACGGAGTATCCTCCCCGCGATCGAGTACGGGCGTAATGACCTTTGTACCCATATAGGCTTGCGGATCTTAATGGATCTTTGCGCATCAGTAGGTAAGAGCTCATATGTTGGCTCTTGAACCCACTGGCATCCGCTTGCGGGCATCCACCCTAGCTCTTTGAGGCTGGTGGGGATGGAGTTTATAACAGTTTTGCACAAAAATTTGAATTTGATAGCAACTTCTCTCTTTATATATATATAGGGGTCCATACTCCCTCAAAAATATACAAAGATATCAAAAGAAGTACTTTCTGAGGTGATCACTATTCCAAGCGTGCTTGAGATCTTTTCCTTCCTTTGATCGCAATATGTAGGTGCCCTCTTTGATTATTTTGGTGACCTCATATGGACCCTCCCATTTTGGGGACAGCTTGTTGAAACCAGGTTGGGTCCCCTGGACCTCCACATTTCTGAGTACCCAATCTCCAACTGAAAAAACTCCTCTTATTTACTCTTTTATCGTGGTGCTTCTTCGCTTTCTGCTTGTAGTTCACCATTTTTTCATTTGCCCGCATTCTTTTTCCTTCGAGATCGTCTAGGTCACACCTTCTGTTTGCCTCATTTTGAGACTCATCGAAGTATGTGACTCTGTACGAGGTAGGGCAACCTCAACTGGAGCCATTGCCTCTGACCCATACTTGAGCGAGAAAGGAGTTTCTCCTGTAGAATTCCTTATAGTGGTGCGGACAACCCATAATGCGGTCTGGAGCTCGTCCAACCATCGTCCTCCTCGTCCCTCCAAGTTTTTCTTTAGGGCGGTCAGGACTAGCTTGTTCGCGGCCTCAGCTTGGCCGTTTCCCTGCGGATAAGCGACTGCGGACTGACGGTGTTGCACCTTCATTCTCACACATTCAGCAGTGAATTTCGCAGAGAATTGGGTGCCATTGTCTGAAATTATTGCTCAGGGAACCCCAAATCGACAATAGATGTGACCGTGGACAAAATTGATGGTATTCTCCTCGGAGATAGTGGCTAAGCCCTTCGCCTCTGTCCACTTGGTAAAATAATCCACGGCCACAACGGCGTACTTAATGCTTCCTCGAGCAGTTGGGAATGGTCCAATGAGATCAATCCCCCACGTATCAAACGGCCACGATGGTACAACCAAAGTTTGCTCTGTTGATGGTAGTCTAGGGATGTCCGCAAATCTCTGGCACTTATCACATTTTCTCACATACTCCTGCGCATCTCTTCTCATTGTAGGCCAAAAGAATCCTTGGAATTTGATCTTGTCTGAGAGAGTGCGAGCACCTGGATGTCTGCCACAAACTCCTTCATGGACCTCATAGAGTAAGTTGGTGACCATGTGAGTTTTGACACATCTCAGCAAAGGCTTGGTGAATGATCGCCGAAAAAGTACCCCATCGAGGACGAGGTATTTCGTGGACACCGTTCTAATGGTCCTAGCCTTTACTGGATCCTCGGGGAGGGTCTATTTTTCGATGTAATACTTGATTTCATCTACCCAATCCCTTACTTGATCCTCAATATTGCCTATCTGAATCCGATCTATAGCAGGTCTTTCCGTGAACTCTATTTGGCAATCTGTCTCTAAGTCTATAATTTCTTGATCGGTTATTCTGGAGAGGAGGTCAGCTTCCACGTTATCCTCTCTCATGACTTGGTTCAGCTCATAGTAGGTGGAATTTTTGATGAGGGTTTTTGCCAGACCGTAGTACTGAGTTAGCACTGGGTTGATAGTTTCATACTCCCCCTAATTTGATTTACTATGAGCTGAGAGTCACTGTTGATCTCAATATTCTGAACTCCCAAGTCTCTTGCCAGCTCCATGCCCGCTATAATCGCCTCATACTCAGCTTAATTGTTTGATGCCTCGAACTTGAACCTTAAAGCCCTCTTGAATTTCTCCCCGCAGGGTGCGATCAGAAGTATGCCCGCTCCACTAATCAACTTGCTCGCAGAGCCGTCCACGAATAGAGTCCACACTTCCTCTGGATGCTCCTTTGGTTGTATAATTTCAGTGCTTGAGCTATTTGGGGTTTCTTCTGATTCTGCCCGCTTTCTTTTTCCAAGGTCGCTGTCCGCCAATTTAAATGATGATTCTACCACAAAATCAACTAAGGCCTGCGCTTTGATTGTCTTTCTCGGGGAGTAGGTGATCTGGAACTCAGTGAGCTCGATAGACCAAGCTAGCATTCTCCCCGAGGACTCTGGTTTGTGTAAAACCTTTCTAAGCGGGGCCTCAGTGAGTACAGTAATAGGGTGTGCAGAAAAGTAAGCTCTTAATTTTCGAGCAGATACAAGCAAGGCGTAAGCTAACTTCTCTATATTAAGATAACGCCCTTCTACGGCGGACAATGCCTTAGATACATAATAAACTGGTTTTTGGGAGTTATTCTCCTCCCTTACAAGAACAGCAGCTACTGCCAGATCAGTAACTGCTAAAAACAGAAAAAGTTCTTCCCCGGGCACCGGGCTGCTGAGAAGAGGTGGCTGCCCGAGGTATGTCTTGACTTCTTCAAAAGCTTGATGGCACTCATTGCTCCATGCAAATTCATCAGGCTTCTTCCCCCCTTTTAGAGTTTTGAAGAAGGGGAGGCATCTCTCTGCTGACCGCGAGATGAAGCGGCCAAGTGCGGTGATGCGACCATTGAGTTTCTGTACATCTTTCACGCAAGCAGGAGGTTTCATGTCCAACAGCGCTTGGATTTTTTCGGGATTAGCCTCTATTCCTCGCTGGTTGACCATGAATCCAAGGAACTTGCCCGCCTTCACCCCAAAGGCACATTTTAGGGGATTTAGTTTCATATTGTTGCGGCGCAAGTTTTGGAAGGTTTCCTCCACGTCGAGCTCGTGGGAGTTTTCCTTTGTCTTTATAACCATGTCATCAATATAGGCCTCAAGGTTTCTGCCCAGTTGGTTCTTGAAGACCAGATTGACCATTCTTTGATAGGTGGCTCCTGCATTTTTTTAGCCCGAAGGGCGTCATTGTGTAACAATAAGTCTTTCCCGCAGCGATGAAAGCTACGGAGCGGACATCTTCTGGAGCCAACTGGATCTGATGGTAGCCAGAGTATGCATCAATGAAGCTCAATACTCTGTGGCCGGCTATTGAATCCACCAATCTGTCTATGCGAGGAAGAGGGAAGCAGTCTTTGGGGCATGCTTTGTTGAGATCCGTGAAATCAACACACATTCTCCACCTGTCGTTGGATTTTTTGACCATTACCACATTTGCCAGCCATTTGGGGTAGGTAATTTCCTTTATAATCCCTGCTTTGAGCAATTTTTCCACCTCTTCCTTGATCGCAACTTCTTTCTCCGGGGAGAAGTACCTTGATTTTTGGTGAATGTTCTTGAAGGATGGGTGATCATTGATTTTATGGAGGATCACGTCCTCGTTGATTCCCTGCATATCCTCCACCCTCCAAGCGAGCACATCGCAATTTGTTCTAAGGAACTCGATGAGGATCCTTCTCTCCTCGCAGTGAATTTCCAGCCCAACCTTAACAGTTTACTCGGGGAAGTGGGAGTTGATTACCACCTCCTCGAGCTCGTCATTAGGTTGAAGGTCGCTGATCTCACGATTGTGCAAGGAGTCAATGATAATAGTTGGGGGGTTGACCTGAGCTTCGGTCAGCGTTGCCATGGAATATATGATCTCACGGTCAATTTTTCCCTCAATTCCTCGATCAATGTAACCTCCCTCAACTGGGGCCAACTGTTTTGATTTTCTGCTCGTCTTGAGCTCCACCTTTGTGGTATGGAAAGAAAGCATGCCAATTGGAATGGGTGCCGGCACAAGTGCAAGTGCTTTTCCCTGTTTCAATTTGTCCTCGCCCTCTTTCTGCGGGCAGGACGTCTGGCCTTTATTAGCTTTTCTTTTCTCCTCAAGTGCTCGGAGGAATCTCCCGGGCTAGTTCTTGATGGTAGCAACCCCGCCCCCCATTTAAATTTCACCCTTTGGTGGGGGACGGAAGCAACTATTCCCAATTCGGCCTGAGCAGTTACGCCGAGAATGGCATTGTATTGGGAAGGAAGATCGACCACCATGAATGTTATTTTGGCCGTCTTCTGCATGGGCTTTTCCCCAATAGTTACTTCAAACACAATCGTCCCCTTTACCCCTACGGCGTGATTAGTGAACTCCTCAAGCATGCCCGCATAAGGAGTGAGATTAGCCTCGGTCATTCTCATGCCTATCAAGGTATGATAGTAGAGTATGTCCCTGGCCACCCCTGTATCAACCAAAACTCGGTGTATGTTGGCCCGGTTGATTTTCATATGGATAGTTAGGGGCTGAGTAGAGTGAAATAGGGAGGAGGCAAGTTCACTCTTTTTAAACCCTATTTCTTGCTCTTCCTCCGGAGCCATTGCGGGGATTGAGAAAACTTTCTCCAACGTTCGAATCTGAAGGGAGAGCTGTTTGTTGGAGGGAGGCTCCTCGCCAATGAAATTAATGTCATAATCCCCCAAATCATCATCGTAGTGGTCTCTTTCGTTCCTCGCCGGGCCACTCGTGCCCGCTGTTGATTATTGTTATTGGAGGCATTGTTGTTTCCCTTAACCCACTTTGTCAGCTCCCCGTCATTGATTTTTTGTTGAATAATTTACTTCAACTGGAAGCAGTCCTCAGTTCCGTGCCCGTGGTCGTTATGATACTCACAGAACTTTGCCCTGCTCCTCTCATTTGGTTTTCGAAGCATTGGGGGAGGAGGAAAGTCTGAGGCTCTCATGATTACCACTCTTGGCTCGGTGAGCTCGGTATAAACTGTTTTATCCACCGTTTTCCGAAGTTTATCCGACCCACGGCCTCTGTTCTTGCCCTGGTTGTTGGTGCGGGCAGGCTCTAGGGTAGTCTCTTGGACTTGGCTTATTCTTTCTTTTGCTGAAGCTCGGGGAGCGGGAACACTGGGCTCTTCGGCGGATGCGGTGGCCGAGGCCCTTTCATACATCTCCTCTACGGTTTTTGGCCGGCTGGAGGCAAAATTCATCTTGAGGAAAGAGGAGCTGAGGCCGCCCTCAAAACAGGGTCTAATGTCTCCTTCCTCTAAATCCACAATCTCCTCGCTCACCTTCCTGAATCGAGATATGTAATCCTTTGTAGGCTCGTTTGGGGCCTGCTTGACGCGGACAAGGTCTGTCTTTGGTCTAGCGGGCACACTTGCCCCAGCAAAGGCATTGAGGAAGATGCTTCTAAACTGACTGAATGATTAGATGGACCGGGGCTTGAGGGCTAACATCCAAGATAGGGCCTTGCCCGTGAAAGTTGCAGTCAATGCTTTGCACATCACGGACTCGTCCGAGGAGAATAAAGCCATTTGTCCCTCAAATCGTCCCATATGGCTCTTGGCATTTTTGGAGCCATCATAGGTGTCCATCTGGGAGGGCTTGCCCCTCTAAATAGGTGCCCGAGCGATCTTATCAGTGAAGGCATTCATGGTGCGACCACACCTCTGGGCGGCCTTTTGGTGGGTCTCCCACATTTCGTTCATAAACTTGATAAATTCCGGGCTCTGATTATCAACCTTTTATTTTTTAGCCCGTGGAGTCACGGCCTTCTCCTTGGCCGGAGCCAAGGGTCTGGCTTTGGACTTCGCACGTAAATTTGATTGGGCCTCTTCTCCAACCTCCTCGCTGTCTTCTACATGCACCACACTACGTCTGGCCGGCTGTCCGCGATCAAGGGTTGGTTCAACCCGGTTTGCCCCCCTAGCTTGACTAGCAAGTGATTTAGGGGGAGCTCTTTGGGAGAACCTTTGTGACCCTTGGGGGAACTGGAGCCCTCCGTTCGCCTCTATTTCGAACATCTCCATTTGAGCATCAGCGACGGCCATGGCCTCAGCGATCAGCTTGGATTTGGAGGCCAGAATCTCTTGCCTCCTCAGGATTTGCTCCGGGGAGAGTGGAGTGGTTAAAGCGGTGTTTTTTATATTAGCTTGGGGAGTTTTGGGGCTGTTGTCTAGTAGGGCTTGGGCATTCTCCGCACGTATCTCGTCGGTTAGCTTGTGTATAGCCCTCTAACCAGGGGAGATGCTGTGTTGTGGCTGAGAACGTGCCCCCATTCTGTTAAAAACGGAGGTTGTAGCCTTACCCTTATTGACATTGGAAGGTGAGGCCTGGTTATCCTCCTCAATGGTCAAATGACCAGCATTTTGCAAGGTTTTAGACATGCTCTAAAAAAGAAGAAAATGACTGAAAAGAAGTGTCTTTTAACAGTCAGCTGTTTAGGACACAAAGTGTGCCTGAAAACAAAGATTTTTGAATGGGAAAACAAATGAAAGTCGTCTTTCCCGGCAATGGAACCACTGATGACGCCAAACTTTTCAGGGTCAAGAGCGGTTCAAGGATATCTGGCTTGATATATTTGGTAGTTTGATGTACCTAGAACACAACACAAAAAAGCACCGTTAAGGTCAAAGTTGGATGTTACTCCAACTCAGGCCCTCGGGTGTGAGAGTAAGAATACTGAGATATATAAGACGTTTGAATGTCTTGGAGTGTGTGTATGTGTTTAGGGTTTAGAGTAATATGGCTTACTCAATATATTTGGAACTTACCTTACCCAAGGGGACAAATGTCTTCTATTTATAGGCAGTGGAGAGGTGCTTGTTGATATAAGCAATGAGATCAGCCCTAGAGGGCACTTTGGTATTTGACCGCCTACACGTGTCCGCAGCTAATTGGCCCTGTCAGGGAGGGAACATTGACTGTAAAGGGGACATGGCTGAAAGGGACATGAGCCGTGTATATGGCTTGGCACATTAAATGAAATAGTAGGCGCCTGTCTGAGCCGCATTAAATGCTTGATGGGGGAGCCGGCAACTTGCATGTCAGAGCTAGTAAGCTAACTTGCTCAGTAAGGCTTGACATTAACCGGGAGGCAGGTGAGGCAACCGGGAGGCAGGTATGAGCCCGCGGTCAACATCTTGGGCGCGGTCAAAGGTATTTGACACGGGCACGGATGGAGCGGTCATACCCCCTGCGGGCACGGATCCAGCGGTCATGCCTCCTGCGGGCATCAATCTAGCGGTCAGGATCCCTCAGGTCTTTGAGAAGGATGATGCGGGGAGGAATGCGGTCTTGACCCCAAGGGCCTATTTGTTCGCGGTCTTCCCCCCAGCAGTCTAGGAAATGCAACGTCACCAATTCCTTAGATCAGATCGAGCATGGGCCCGATCCAGTAGGTACGAGCTCATCAGTATTGTAGAATGCCTAAAACGCATTCATGAGTCATAACCATGTTGCATCAATGGACTTTCAGTACAACTTTAAATTACTCATCCTTATCTCCAAATAAGATAATGCTACTACTCATAATAATAACATGGAGTCCCTCCGTCTCGGTTTAATATTCTTAGTTAGTTTGATTTGGCATGAGAATTTATAAAAAGTAAATGTTATGAGTATGAAAAGTAAAGTAAGAGAAATAAAATGTGTAGAGAGTTTTAGTTGTGAGAATGATAAGTGGGTCCTATTATCCATTATATGAAATAAAGCAACTAAGAACATTAATCTGAGACAGACTAAAAAAGGAAAATAAAAACTTTAAACTAAACTGAGATGAAGGGAGTAATAATTCAAATTTCAAACTAATAATCTGATAATTATATATAAACATAACCCACTAAGAATTTAATGCAATCCAGTTAACGAGATCCGACATGAAGCTGAGGCCTCAAATAATTAAAAAAATATATATAACCTATTTCACAAGACCAAAGAATAGCAAGATTTTGGTCAAATCACATGCATAAGCTTGATAAGTCAAGTCTGATTAGATCATTTAAGTACTTTAGCATGCAAGCAAAAGATTCCCAGCTCATGAGAGGGGTTAACTGCAAAGCAACACCTAATCTAACACGCTGGGGGTTTCCTGCTGTCGGATTGCTTGGTAGTCGAGTAGAAGAGCCGTTGATCTCGATCTCAATGGTCGAGGTTGATTTGGAGTGAAATACTCGAGATGTTTTTACAGTGAGTCGAGATCGAAATAAACATTTTAGATATATAGGCAGTCCGAATGCACTGACCCAGATCCAACACATTTGTACTTAGATTCAATATTATCTGATAATTAGCTCTTACTATATGTATCACGAGGCTTCTGAACCACTTCAAAGAAAAAAAAAATTGGCAGAACCCTAAGTTGGATTCCCACCCTATAGCATTAAATGCACTCCACATGATTCCAAGCTTCTAATCTTGTGTTTCGAGGAAAACAGCTCCCTTTCCCTAGTTGTCATGACTTGGGTTTTGGAAATCTTCTTAAACTATACCATTGTGTTGGTCTTAGGAACCCAGTCGTCTATGTTTTTTCTTGGACTAACATTATTAAAACTATCAAAAAAATATTTATGTAAAAAAAAAAAAATCCCCTCTTTCTCAACCCAACACGGTAAGAATTCATTCGGAGTAGATCATATTTTCTTCAGGGCAAAAAGTGTGTTTCTTTATCTCGATAGTTCTTCAGAAACTTTTTCACTTTACTTCTTCGTAGATCATACATTACTGATAAAATTGATGGATTTTACGACAGGTAAGTTTCGTTATTAAACTTCAAGCTTGTCATATGAACATTATCTAAGACTAAAAGTAACATTAAGAAAGCACTAGTTAAATACGAGGGTGTAGTAAAAATTCTGTTTGGTCTAGAGAGAGTACTACTTAGTAGAGATATACTTAAGTCTCGTAATAATAAGTGTTTACAATTGACTTGTCAAACCTTTTAAAATATGTGATTTACATGTCTGCATGTTGCTTGTATCATGTTAATAACTGAACTAAAACTTATTTTGGGAAGCGCCATAAAGGAAAGCGCGACACTTTTTATGGGACGGAGAGAATATGTTCTTCTTGTTCCATATCAGAGATACCTAAAGACAGTTCTAATAGCTTGGTAGAGAAAATATCAAGGGAAAAGCCATTTGGCGAAGCTCTAAAATTTAATTTCCATTGTTACCCATGTGACCATTTTGTGTCCTTTTTCTCAACAGGATTAAGTAACATTAAGTATGACAAGTGTATTTACCTCGCAAAAACGCGTAAGGGAGTGTCAGTTTCAGTTTACAAGTTTTTCAAACCCCTATGCTAATTGCTAGCTGATCTAGGAAGAAGACAGGAGAGAACCTTGTATACTTTATTTAATGTTTCCACTGATCATCATTTTAATAAAAATAAATAAAATTCAGATTAATAAACAAAGAAGAAAAACAGACATCTTTCCCCGGCTTAGGAGAAAATAAAAAAAACTGCAAGCTCCAATGCAAAAGAACCATAACATTCAATGCTTGCCTTGGTGATATGGAAGATTCCATTTTGGTGATATGCATGGTTTTCAAATTATATATAATTAAAAAAGAAAAAAAATATTATGAAAGTGTGGTGGGAGGTGTGACTTACCTGGGGTCCAATTTGGCGGAATTGAGGGGTGTGGTGACGTGGCATTGGGATTTCCCGAAGCAAAAGAGATGGTTCTGTCCAATGTTCTGAGAACTGTAAAACAGATTTCCGAAGGTTGAAGAAATTAGAGAGTTGGCAGAAAATCAGAGAAACAATAGGCATGTGGCTACTTCTACAGGGGACCATTCTAACGTTTTGTTGCAGCAGAATTACTAGTCACAAAATAAGTATCCGTTATACTCCCTCCGTCCCAAAATGATGTTCCCAACTGACTATTCAATGCTTTTAGTGATATTTTTTCTTTTCTAAGATTACCTCTAAATCCTAATGAAAGTAAATATTATACTCACAACTTTAGTGATTAAAGAGAACATATTTTTATCACAAGGATAATGTTGGAAGTTAAATGGTGTCTTAATACCTCAAACTGGAAATAAGAGCATCTTTTTTGGAACAAACGAAAATGGAAAGGAGGACTAATTTTCTAAGACAGAGGGAGTACCATTTTGTAACTGTTGGAACTTGTGTATGGCTTCTTTAAGACTTAACGGAAAAACTGACAGCAAAAGTAACGGAGATTGAAAAACAAACGAATTCAAGTCGAGTCTTGTATTTAATACAATCTCCGTAAGAGTTATTTGTCCCGCACTGGTACTTACGGTTGTATGACAAAACTCTAGTAAGATAAAACGACTTACTATTAGTTATAAGGAGCACTCCAATATAACTAATCTAACGAACAACACAAGGTTTTAGAACTTTGGACTTGAAAAGATTGAATGCAACAATATGCAATGATTTGGGTATGTTAATCTATCTCTCTAGAGGGTAAAAGGCTCAGAATGACTGTGTATGTTAATTGAAATTCGGAGGGAAACTATTTAAAGAAAGTTAAAGGGTTCATGGCTGTTCACTCCAAGAGGTGTCAAAACTGTTCAGAATCTGAGCACGAGCGCGGCCGCTCTTGCCTTGAGCGCGACCGCGCTCTTATGCCGAGATCAACCCCATGTTTTACTTAACTTAGCGCGGTCGCTCTAGGCTGGAGCGCGCGCCGCCTGAAGCCTTAAAATTGCCTCTTCGAACAGGTTGCGATTGATCAATCACCCAAGCACGTTTTGGCTAATTCAAATCAATTTTAACCCTTTATTTAACTTCCGTTAAGTTACAAAAACACTTGTCATTAATTCTCATTCACCCTAAATGGTTTTGAGACATTAAATGAGTTTAATAATCTACAACAAATGTAGAATACATTTTGTAACTAGTTCCGTTAACACATAACGAACTTCCGTTAGAAATCTAGGTCAACGTTAAGTCAAACTTAACTTTTCGTTACCCATTTCCAACAATCCCCCACATGAATGACAATTAATGTATGAATGCAATTTCGTCCAAAGTTCCGGCGAACTATTATTACATCGGAATAGATAGCTTGTGGCCTTGAATCTTCCCTAGTGAAATATTATCGGATATACTAGCCATTTGGTAGCGAGTCGCTTTGAACCAGTGACTGTCGGGTGTATACCAAGACAATAATACTCACATAATAATCGCTCTAACAATTGTTGTTCTCACGTTTTGTCCATTTTGGCCCTGGACCGTATCTCATTCATAAGCGTTCATTTAGAGGCGGCCTAATTACCTCTCACTTATATAGGTGATTCTCACTATAAGGAGTATCATGCACTACTCCACCGTAGGTATAGAAATCATTAAAAGTTTTCTCAACTTAACCTTACCATCTTTGCGTGTGCTTGTACTTGGATGTTACGGGAATGAGTATTCAACATCTCCAGGTTAATAAACCGAGTTGTTGTTTCCAAGTAACTCTACTAGAACTTATAACTTGGTTGTCTCATTGAACCAAGGGCACGGGATCTCCATTTCTCAAGGTTGAGTGTCCGCTATAAGTTCTTTTGTTGTGGGTTTTAAACCCATTCCCTTAACAGTTTATACAGCTTGATCTCTATTTATACCTTTGGTAAATGGATCCGCTAAGTTATCACATGATTTTACATAATCAATGGTGATAACGCCATTCTTGATCAAGCTGTCTAATGGTATTGTGTCTACGACGAATATGTCTAGACTTACCATTGTATATACTATTCTGTGCCCTTCCAATTGCGATTGACTATCACATGATGGATTAGTACGACGAGCGCGGGTTTGCTCCAACAAGGAACATCCTCCGGGGAAGTTCTTAAGCCATTCCGCTTCTTCCCAGCTTTATCTAACGCGATAAACTCGAGATTCCATCGTGGATCCGGCTATACACGTTTGTTTGGAGGATTTCCATGACACTTTGCTCCTCCACCTATAGTGAATACATATCCACTTGTGGACTTAGAGTCTTTCGTGTCCGATATCCAATTGGCATCACAAGGTATCCTTCTAATATCGCTGGATATTTATTGTAAAGTATCTCATGGTTTAATGTATACTTTAAATATCTTAGTACTCTCATTAGTGCTTTCCAATGATCGGTACTAGGATTGCTTGTGAACCTACTTAGTTTACTCACTTGAATATGCAATGTACGGGCGAGTACAATTTGTTAAGTACATCAAACCGCCAATTATTCTTGCATATTCTAGTTGAGAAACTGGTTCCCACTTTGTTCTTGGCTAAATGTAGAGCCAAGTCTACAGTGTCTTAGCCGAGGGTCATCAAAGACATTAAATTTCCGAAGAACATTCTCTAGGTAATGGGATTGTGAAAGAACTAATCCTTCAGGATGTTCTAGAGATCTTTATCCCTAATATTACATCAGACTAATCCCATGTCTTTCATGTCAAAGTTCTTCTTTAACATGCCTTTGATATTCATGATTAAATCATGATTACTTCCCATTATGAGCATGTCGTCTACATAAAGACAAACGATAACGAATGATTCGAGATGTTCCTTTAATGTAGACACATTTGTCACATTCATTGATCTTGAATCCATTCGATAACATGGTTCTATCGAACTTCTCATGCCATTGTTTAGGTGCTTTTTTAGTCCATACAAGGATTTTACAAGTTTACACACCTTTCTTTCTTTACAGGAACTATGAACCCTTCAGTTGTTCCATGTAAATCTCTTCATCAAGTTCTCCATTTAGGAAGCGGTCTTCACATTCATTTGGTGTATCTCAAGATTATGCACCTGCTGCATGATAGCTATGAGAACACGAATAGATGTGATCCTTGTGACAGGGAGTATGTATCGAAGAAATCATATCCCTCTTTCTCGTCTAAAGCCTTTGGCAACTAGCCTAGCTTTGTACTTTTCGATAGATCCATCCGCCTTATACTTCCGTTTAAGGATCCATTTGCAACCTAATGGTTTGCAACCTGGAGGGAGATCAACTAATTCCCAAGTATTGTTGAGCATTATGGATTCTATTTCACTGTTAATAGCTTCTTTCCAGAACGAACTATCCGGACCGGACAAAGCTTCTTTAACAGTTGATGGTTCGTTTTCTAACATATAAGATAGAAAATCAGGACCAAAAGTCTTTTCCACTCTTGCCCTTTTGCTACGTCTCGGCTCTTCATCTTCTATTTGAGAAGGACCGGTTGTAGACTCATGTGTTCTCTTATTAGAACCTACATCTTTCCTGTCCTTAACCGGAAAAATGGTTTCAAAGAATACCGCATTCCTTGATTCTATAGTAGTTCCTACGTGCATATCCGGAATGTCCGATTTATGCACTATAAACCGATAGGCACTACTATTATTGGCATATCCAATAAAAACACAGTCAATGGTCTTTAGGCCAATCTTGACTTGTTTAGGCTTAGGTACTTCAACCTTGGCCAAACACCCCCACACTTTAAGGTATTTAAAACATGGCCTACGATTATGCCACAATTCATAGGGCGTTTTATCAATACCTTTCTTGGGTATTTTATTAAGAACATAATTAGAAGTGAGTATTGTTTCCCCCCACAAGTTGTCGGGTAAGCCTGAACTGATCAAAAGCACGTTCATCATCTCTTTGAGAGTACGGTTTTTGCGTTCAGCAACTCCATTAGATTGAGGGGTATATGGAGCCGTTGTTTGATGAATTATGCCGGATTCCCAACATAATCCTTCAAACGGTGCTTCATATTCTCCACCTCTATCGCTTCTAATTTTCTTAATTTTTAAGTTAAGTTGATTCTCAACTTCTTTCTTATAAGTCTCAAAAGCCCCTAAGGCTTCATCCTTACTTCTTAAGAGATAGACATAGCAATACTTAGTGCAATCATCTATAAATGTAATGAAGTACTTTTTACCTCCTCGAGATTGCACTAGTTTTAAATCACATATGTCGGTGTGAATTAACTCGAGAGGAGTTGTGTCTCTTTGTATGGCATTAAATGGCGACTTTGTCATTTTAGCCTCAACACAAACTTCGCACCTATTAGTCGAGTCGGATTTAGTCATTTGGATTAAATCTTGTCTCGCTAATTTCTTAATGGTGTCGAGGTTTACATGTCCTAATCTATCATGCCATAAATTAGAACTTTCCGACAAATAAACGTAAGAAACACAACTTTTATTCATCGCACTTTGGCGGATCACAGTCATTACATTCAATTTAAAAAGGCCCTCCTCGAGGTAACCCTTTCCAAGAAACAAACCATTCTTGGTTAGTACAAATTTGTCGGATTCGAATACTAGTCTAAAACCGGCCTTACTAAGCAAAGCACCGGACACCAAATTTTTACGGATGTCTGGAACATGCAGCACATCCAACAAGGTTACTTCTTTTCCGGAAGTCATCTTCAAAATCACGTTTCCAATGCCTTGAACATCGGAGGTCGCTGAATTTCCCATGTAAAGCTTTCTTAGGAGATGGGAGTATAGGAGGAGAAACTTTCCTTGTTACCACAAATATGGCGGGTAGCACCGGTATCTATCCACCATGATTTAGGGTTCTCCTCCAAATTTGCAACGTTGGCTTCAAATACAACCGCTGCAAAGTCTAGGTCCATGTGGTCAACATTGTTCGCCTCTTTCTTTGGGAGACGACAATCCCTTGACAAGTGGCCCGGTTTGCCACAATTATAGCAAGACCCCTTGAACTTCTTAGAGGTCTTCTTCTTCACTTTCTTAGCATTCCCGGCAGTTTCGGAATGCTTTCTCTTGGTGCCACTCGTGCTAGCCTCGGCGAGATTGACCTTAGCCTCCATCTTGCCTTTAGCAACTTTGGCCTCATTCATTCTATTGTTCTCTTCTATTTGAAGACGAACAACAATGTCTTCCAAGGATATCTCCTTGCGTTTATGCTTGAGATAGTTCTTGAAATCCTTCCACGAAGGAGGCAACTTTTCAATGATAGAAGCCACCTTAAATGGATCATTCATGATCATCCCCTCGGCATCAAGCCCATGTAGAATGATTTGGAATTCATCTACTTGAGTTGTTACCGATTTGGAATCGACCATCATAAAGTCAAGATACTTACCGACGACAAATTTCTTTGACCCGGCATCCTCGATCTTGTACTTCCTTTCCAAAGTGTCCCACAACGCTTTGGCTAACTCGACTGTACTATACACATTGTATAGTGCATCGTCAAGTCCATTTAAGATATAATTCTTACAAAGAAAATTACCGTGAGACCAAGCCTCCTTTGCCATTTGCCTTTGGGGGTCCGGATCACCTTTTTCTACCGCCGGAGGATCTTCCTTTAAGAAGCGGTGCAAGATTAGGGTGGTCAAGTAGAAGAGCATCTTCGGTTGCCATCTCTTGAAATCCACACCGGTGAATTTCGCGAGTTTCTCACCATGACTGATGTGATGAGTTGTAGGAGCGGGAGCAACATTGTTGAATGTAGTATCACCTTGTGATGGAGGCGTTACATTCCCTTGACTTGATTCGGTGGAGTCTTTCTCGTTTGCCATCTCTTGAAGAAGCGTCAAAATAACTCTTACGATTGTTGGAACTTGTGTATGGCTTCTTTAAGACTTAACAGAAAAACTGACAGCAAAAGTAACGGAGATTGAAAAACAAACGAATTCAAGTCGAGTCTTGTATTTAATACAATCTCCGTAAGAGTTATTTGTCCCGCACTGGTACTTACGGTTGTATGACAAAACTCTAGTAAGATAAAACGACTTACTATTAGTTATAAGGAGCACTCCAATATAACTAATCTAACGAACAACACAAGGTTTTAGAACTTTGGACTTGAAAAGATTGAATGCAACAATATGCAATGATTTGGGTATGTTAATCTATCTCTCTAGAGGGTAAAAGGCTCAGAATGACTGTGTATGTTAATTGAAATTCGGAGGAAAACTATTTAAAGAAAGTTAAAGGGTTCATGGCTGTTCACTCCAAGAGGTGTCAAAACTGTTCAGAATCTGAGCACGAGCGCGGCCGCTCTTGCCTTGAGCGCGACCGCGCTCTTATGCCGAGATCAACCCCATGTTTTACTTAACTTAGCGCGGCCGCTCTAGGCTGGAGCGCAACCGCGCTGAAGCCCAGAAAATTGCCTCTTCGAACAGTTGCGATTGATCAATCAGTCCAAGCACGTTTTGGCTAATTCAAATCAATTTTAACCCTTTATTTAACTTCTGTTAAGTTACAAAAACACTTGTCATTAATTCTCATTCACCCTAAATGGTTTTGAGACATTAAATGAGTTTAATAATCTACAACAAATGTAGAATACATTTTGTAACTAGTTCCGTTAACACATAACGAACTTCCGTTAGAAATCTAGGTCAACGTTAAGTCAAACTTAACTTTCCGTTACCCATTTCCAACAGTAACGTCCTAAAATATTTATCCTCTTTTATCTTAGGAAAAAATTTCATGTCACTTGCCAATAATATCATTTCAGTTGTGATAATGGAATGAGTAATCAATTATACTCTGTTAATTATATAAAACTATCTTTGGCTCATAAAATAATTGCAGTAATTGCCATGTGGGAGAGATAGCTGCTGACAGTCTGTTGTGCAATCGCAGCGGAAGCAATTGAACAATAACCAAGAACACACAAGCAATTGAGAAATCAAAAGAGAAAAAAGATGGAAATCGATTGGAGTTTTGAACCTTGCCTCTGTTTTATTATGTGCAATATCTCATATGTTTACATAGGGTTACAAACAGTATTTATATGTTACAAACCCTAGCCTAAACCAAGACCAAATAAACAGAAACCCGTTCAGGCCCAAAACCCCCCGTCAGCCTTGAGGCGCCCGCTCCAAGGAGACCCAGGCGCCCGCCTGGAAAGCCGAAGCCAGGACCACACCTTCTGCAAATGAGGCGCCCGCTTCACCATTTCCAGGCGTCCGCCTCAAACCACCACGCAATGACCACACATACGGACTTCCAGGCGCCCGCCTCGGATAGCATGGGGCGCCCGCCTCGCGTCGTAGAGAGAGCCATACCATACCTTCTTGGTTGATCTTTTCATTTTCATTTCTTTTGCATAAGGCTGTATAAGCTCAATTGCTCGGATTCATCATCTATTTCATGCCTCAGAACTCAGTACAAAAGAAATGATGTGATTTTGGTTTGATGAAGTAAAAAAGAGAGCGAAGACCAACTGGAAGAAATTCTGTTTGTACAAAATATATCCACGTCATATCTACTTATTTTATTGGCTCTAAGAATATTCTACCTTGTTGGGATGTGGAGTCAAAACCTGGATAAAGGAATTTGAACCGCGATCGGAAGAGTTGGTGAAAAAAATCGTCGAAGGGGACTGTCGAGCTGGGCGACCGCCCAAGGTGGTGATGGGCGACCGCCCAGTTGTACAGAAGATTGGGCTCGGGGAATTTCCAACTTGGGTGACCGCCCATGGCGTGGTGGGCGACCGCCCACGTGTCGGGAAGGATATTTCTGCAGCTGATTTGTTTCCTACGTTGACAAGATCTCCTCTTGCTTGGTGATTCCTTTTGTTAGTAGTATTTGGATAGAAAGAAGATTACTTTCTTGAGTAGGAATTCTAATATTACTAGGATTTGATTTATTGTTCCCTATAAATACATGTGATAGTCTAGAAACAAATTGTAACATCTGAAAATATTAGAGAGAATATTTTGGCTTGGTAGCGCCCCCGGACGTAGTTGTTGTTGCAACGAATCGGGTTAACAATTCTTGTGTGTTCCTTTGTGTGTGATTTACTTTTCGTGTGTGTTGCTCTTATTATTACTCCAAGCTTGGGCCGTTCCGCTGCGTGAATTTCACAACAACTGGTATCAGAGCCTTTGGTTTTGTCGAATCATTGGTTGGCTGGTCTTTTGCTATGGATTTCTTGGGAGCTTTGGAGGATGGTAATAAGGTGTTGATCAAAAAGTTTGATGGGACGGATTTCA
The DNA here is from genome assembly GCA_022495995.1 of Adenophora triphylla var. japonica. Lineage (NCBI taxonomy): Eukaryota > Viridiplantae > Streptophyta > Magnoliopsida > Asterales > Campanulaceae > Adenophora > Adenophora triphylla. Next base: position 122,318 of record JAFEMH010004528.1, on the reverse strand, counting down.
ATTTTTGGAAGACACAAATCGAGGATGTTCTGTGGAACAAGGATTTGTATCTACCATTAAAAGAAAAGCTGGCGGACATAGAGGAAGCAAAATTTAAAATCTTGAATCGAAAAGCGTTAGGGCTTGTTAGGCAAACGTTGACCAAGGATGTGGCGAAGAATGTTTTGGAGGCGAAGACTACCATGGAGATGTTAGAGATGTTGGCGAGCATGTACGAGGCACCATCGGCGGCGAAAGCTCATCTAATGAGGAAGTTGTTGAACATAAGGATGGTGGAGGGCATGTCGACAACAAAGCATATAAGTGAATTCAAATCTACTGCGACCCAACTGTCTTCCGTGGCTATTACTCTTGATGACGAGGTACTAGCGTTGATATTACTTTCTTCTTTACCGGAAAGTTGGGATACGACTGCGATAGCAGTTAACGTTTCAACAGGAAAAGTGAAGTTGAAGTTTTCGAATGTCGTTGATGTGATTCTTGGTGAAGAAATTCGTAGGAAGAGCAAGGGTGGGACATCGGGGCTAGCACTAAATGTCGGTGAAAAGAGTAAGGGTGGCAAGAAGGTGATTACTTGCTATGATTGTGGGGAGAAGGGGCACTTTAGGAGAAGTTGTCCGAAGCGGTCAGGCAGAGCGAAGGAATTGAATGTTGCTGAGATGGAGATTAAAGATATGCATATCTACGGTTAATATCGAACGATTTGGTTTGGTGGTTCGGTCTCGAACCGTGGTTTGGGGGTCCAGACCGCAGACCAAACCGAACCACATGGTTTGACAATTTTTAGAACCGAACCAGACCAGTACTATTGCTTGAAAATTGAACTAAACTGCGTGGTTTGGTTTTATTCGATCCGAACCGCGGTTTGGATCGAACCACTTACACCCCTACTCTCAGTATCTTCCTATAGTTAAAAAATGGGAAAATTGCATTTTGGGCTCCAAAGTTTAGGGGGTGTTTCTAAGTCGGACCCTATTCTATCACTATTTACAATATAGGCTCCAGAGATGTTATTCTGTTAGCATTTTAGGGTTTTAACTAGTTTTGTTAGAAAATCATTTAAATGATCATGTGAAAGTCGCATGTCATTTAACAGATGATGTTTTTTAATAATTCTTTTATTGTTGTTTTAATTAAAATTAAATAAAAATAAATAACCAAAATTAAAAATCTAAATTAAAAATCTCATTATATATTTCAAACTTTAAAACAAAACAAAATAATTATTATCTAAATAAAAAAACCAAAGAAAGTTAATATAATTAAAAAAAAAATTGATAAATCAATATATTATGTTGGAAACGTTATTAGATTAAAATTATATATTTCATTTTTTGAAGCAATAATAATTATTTTATTGATTTGAAATTATATATTTCATCTCCTTCACAGTACTTTCACCAGCCATGAGTATCATCAAATACTTTATTCGTTTGTAGGGGAATATAGGGTCTTGATCTTGATAACAAGGCTGGATATATGATTGAATCATGTATAATCCACTTTTCGAATAAAGTATTTCGACCCTTTATTGCCTGGGTTGCACGAAATCTCTATTGGGATAAGACAATCACACAATTTATTTCTAGGCAAAGAAGACAAATCTAAAACTTGAGAATTGTTAGTGCTTTCGTTGTTGTTGTATCACTCTTATGATTTCATATGTGTACAAAGGAGATCAAACTCTGTATATATACAGATGGAGAGGCATCAGATAAAGGGTACAATCAAAAGACATGACTTTAGCCAAGCAATGTGTCTTTTCATTTTGAAATGGCACCTGTTCAGGAACTACTCGGCCGAGTCAAGGGACTCGCTCGACCGAGCATACAAGTCCAGAGAATTTTGCCAAGCTACACGGCCGTGTCATTTGAAATGCACAGCCGTGTCAATCATACTGCTCGGCCGAGCAAGGCATATGCCTCGGCCGAGCAGGCTGTCCAGAAACTTGGACAATCTGCTATGCTTTGCTCGGCCGAGTCAAGGACTCTGCTCGGCCGAGCACATCAGCAAAATGTGCTACCCTTTAACTTTACTTCTTTATTGAGGTTGATTTCGTTTTAGCTCAAACGAGTGTGTACTCTACACTTTCCATTACTCGTATCCGAGTCTACTACGAATCACATTGATCTCTAGTAAATCACCATTACAATAAAATTGTTGATGACACTAAAATCACCAACAAATCCCCTCCATTTTAGTGTAATACTTTGATTTACTAATCTTTATAAATAACGAAACAAACGAATGCATAAATGAAAATGTCTTGGGATTGAATTTTCATCTTAGTATAATACACATTTCAAATACTCGAGAATCGGGGTGTCCTAACGATTGAACCCGTCAACTCATATGAATACCTGAAGATACTATACACATAAGTTCAGTACAATTCTCTTTGTTTAATCTTGACACTATTACAAGCCATGTGTCCATATCCATTAGTGAACATATAGGAAGCCAAGTCCTAGCTTCTTGAAGCGGCAAAACTTCATGTCCACATAGGTAGTTCCTTTAATCTTGCACCTGCAGTTGCAATTTTTCAAAGGGACTATTAAGAAGATATTCTTCTACCTAACCATTACTTGCAGGTCTGAACACATACCTTGGGAAAGATAATAACATGTGTTCCAATCTCCAACTGCGAGCTTTTCACATTGAATTCAAGCTTCTAACGTTGTATTAGAAGGGAATTGGGTATCTCACAATTAGAGGATTAAATGGACTTTAATCCCATCCCCATTGCAGACTTATTTACCAAGTCTCTGGCTAACCCCTTCGTCAAGTGGTCAGCCAAATTTTGTTGCGACCGAACAAACTCAACTGATATCACACCATTTATGATCAACTCCCGAATCATACTATGTCTGACACCTAAGTGTCTAGACTTTCCATTATACATTTGACTATAAGCCCTAGCCAACGTAGCTGCACTATCACAATGGATAGATATTGGTGATATCGGTTTTGGCCATAATGGAATCTCATATATCAAGTTTCAAAGCCACTCTGCTTCTTTTCCAGCAGCAGCCAATGCTACAAACTCAGATTTCATTGTAGAATGTGTAATACATGTCTGCTTTTTGGAAGCCCAAGAAATGGCACCTCCTCCAAGCAAGAACACCCAACCACTAGTAGAAGATGAATTTTCTTGGTTGATCCAACTAGCATCTGTGTAACCTTCTAATATAGAAGGATGTCCACTATAACACAAACCATAGTCCATAGTACCTTTTAAGTACTTGAACACCCTTGTTATAGCATGCCAATGCTGTCTACTAGGATTACTAGTGAACCTGATCAATCTTCCAACTGCATAAGCAATATCAGGTCGAGTGCCCGTCATAGCATACATCAAACTGCCTATGGCTTTTGAGTATTCAAGCTGTGACACAGGTTTACCAGCGTTTGACACAAGTTTCTCAGTAGGATCCATGCGAGTACTAACTTTAGAATAATCATCACAATTAAACCTCTTGAGAATTTTCTCAATATAATGAGATTGTGTAATTGCAATTCCCTTGTTCATCCGTTTAATCTTTATACCAAGAATTACGTCGGCTTCTCCCATGTCCTTCATAGAAAACTTTAATGACAAAAACTTCTTAGTTTTATCAACTACATTTTGGTCTGTGCCAAAAATCAACATGTCATCTACATATAGGCAGATGATTACACCTTTACCGGATTCATCAAATCTGTTATATACACATTTGTCGGACTGATTTAATACAAAACCATTCGACAAAACAACCTCATCAAATTTTTTATGCCACTTTTTAGGTGCTTGCTTCAGCCCATACAATGACTTAATTAACTTACATACCTTATGCTCATTACCTGGCATAACAAATCTTTCAGGTTGTTTCATATACACTTCTTCTTCCAAATCACCATTTAAAAATGCTGTTTTGACATCCGTTTGATGGATCAATAGATTCTGAATAGCTTCCAAAGCTATCAGTAATCTAATAGTAGTGATACGAGCAACCGGTGCATAGGTATCGAAGTAATCGATCCCTTCCTTTTGTCTATAGCCTTGGATTACCAATCGAGCTTTAAACTTGTCAATTGTTCCATCGACTTTCATCTTCTTTTTGAAGATCCATTTGCACCCTAAAGGTTTACAGCCTGGTGGTAATTCAGACAAGACCCATGTATTATTTTCCATAATAGAACTAATCTCATCATCGATTACTTCTTTCCAAAAACTAGCATCTCGAGATTTTATTGCTTCATCATAGGTACTTGGATCCTCCTCTATAATATAACAGTAAGAGTATTGAGATTCAATTTGATCTCTTGATCCCATAACTAAATATAGTTGAAAGTCAGAACCATATGATTTAGCTTTTCTTACTCTTTTACTTTTACGAGGTTCGGGCGTCTCACTTGGTACATCAATTGAATGATCATCCATTTGAGATTCAGCTGACATTGGTATAATATCATTTGGTCTAGGTATTGAAGAGAAACGATTCTCATCAAAGATTGCATCTCTCGATTCTATAATTGTGTTAATAGAAATGAAATCATTAGGTTCTATAACATAAAACCTATATGCCTTGGAATGCTCAGCATATCCAACAAAGATGCAGTCAATACCTTTTTCTCCCAACTTTTTTCTTTTAGGGTCCGGAAGTCTAACCACGGCCCTACATCCCCAAACTCGCAAAAATGTCAAGTTTGATCGTTTCTTATACCAAAGCTCATATGGGGTAATTTTGTTCCTTTTGTTAGGAACTCTATTCAATAAATGACAAGTCGTTAACATGGCTTCTCCCCAAAACCTGTCACTCAAGCCCGAGTAAGATAACATGGCATTAACCATTTCTTCAAGAGTTATATTCTTTCTTTCAGCCACACCATTCTGTTGTGGTACATAAGGAGCCGTAGTTTCATAAATTATCCCTACGATTTGGAAATATTTAGGATCATAATATTCACCACCTCTATCCGTACGTAAGGTTTTAATCAAGCCATTTAGTTGAAGTTCAACTTCGATTTTATAAATTTTAAATTTATCTAGGGCTTCATCTTTTGCATGCAGCAAATAAATATAACAAAACCTAGAAGCATCATCTATAAAAGTGACAATATACTTTTTATTGCTTAAAGATGGAGTTGCATGAAAATCACATAAATCACTATGAATTAATTCAAGTTTTACAGAATTCCTTGTAACACTTTTAAAAGATTTTCTAGTGATTTTTGTCAACATGCAAGTATTACACTTTTCCGTATTTTTATTAATAGCAGGAATCAAACCATCTTTGGACATTTCTAGCATTCTTTTATAGTGCACATGTCCTAACCGAGCATGCCATAATGAGGAATTGATAACAACAGAAGAAGTCATATAGACAAAACTAGAGTTAACAGGAATTTTATTTAAATTCAACATAAACATTCCATTATTATAATAACCAAATCCTACAAATACACCGGACTTCGACAAGATATATTTATCGAATTCATATACTCCCTCTGTCCCACCAACATTGATACCAAATTTCTGGACACGGGGATTAAGGAAAAGTAAGTGAGAGAAAAAGTGAAAGAAAATGTTGTGAGTATGAAGAATTAAATAGGAGAGAGAATGAGTGGGAGGAATAGTTAGGAGAGAGAATGTTGTGAGTGTAAAAGTGAAATAGGAGAGAGAATGAGTGGGGTAAATAGTGAAGATTCCTTTGCCATTTTGGACAGTATCAGTTTTGGTGGGACGGACCAAAAAGGAAATAAGTATCAGTTTTGGTGGGACGGAGGGAGTACTTGTTTGTATGTACACTTGTTCAAGACATGATCAGAAATTAAATTCTTGCGAAGTTTAGGTACATATAAAACATTAACAAAGAAATAGTTATTCCCGAACTGAATTCCAACACCACACTTTCTCTTCCTTGAATAGGAGCGGAATGGTCATCACCCATGTAGAGGACAGATCCGTCTTCCATTGGTTCATATGTCTTAAATCAACAACGATCTTTACAAACATGAGTTGTGACACCGGAATCAATTCACCACGCAATAGCATCATCCTGCACATAAAATGCTTCAGAAATTACTGAAACAAATTTTTTAATAAATCTGTTCCAACTAAGTATTAAATTCTGACCTTGGTTTTGAGAATGGTCCTTAGACCCCTTTCCCGAACCACTTGTGCTTGCGCCATTCGTTTTATTTCCAACACGATAATCCTTCTTAAAGTTACCAGTTTTGCCACACTTCCAACATGCCAATTTAGGCTTCTTGTTGGGATCAGAACCATTGTCTTTGAAACTACGTTTCTTTTCTTTGTTTTTATTGTTTCCACCCTCATCAATCATATTTACCGAGGGTCCAGCAACTTCTTTTCTTTTGCCTTTGTCATTCTCTTGCGCCCTAAGAGATTCCTCTATGCGCAAGTGATTATCAAGTTGAACCAAAGACAGATCGTCTTTACCATGTTTCAAAGTGTGTTTGAAATTCTTTCAGGAGGGAGGCAACTTATCAATCACACTTGAAATAGATATTGACTCATCCATCTTCAACCCATGTTGTGTATATTGTCCAAGGATTCTAAGGAGTTCATTGAATTGTTCCATGACAGGTCTTGAATCGACCATCTTGTAATTATTAAAATTACTTACAAGGAATTTCTTGCTAGAAGCATCCTCTGCCATGTACTTGGATTCAAGAGAATTTCATAACTCTTTTGCAGATTCCTCATTTTGATAAATGTCAAATAGAGAATCAAACATACCGTTTAATATGTGTCCTCTGCAGATGTAGTCATCGTTTTTCCACTTCGATCTACGTCTAACGGCTTCCAAGTTATCATCTTCAAGCAATTCTGGAATAGGGGTAGATAGAACATACACCACTTTTAACGTTGTTAAAAGGAAGTGCATCTTCTTTTGCCAATGCCTGAAATCTTGTCCTTCAAATTTGTCTAGCTTGCCAAACTTAGTCGTCATCTCCTTCACAGTACTTCCACCAGCCATGAGTATCACCAAATACTTTATTCGTTTGTAGGGGAATATAGGGTCTTGATTTTGATAACAAGGGTGGATATATGATTGAATCGTGTATAATTCACTTTTCGAATAAAGTATTTCGACCCTTTATTGCCTGGGTTGCACGAAATCTCTATTGGGATAAGACACTCACACAATTTGTTTCTAGGCAAAGAAGACAAATCTAAAACTTGAGAATTGTTAGTGCTTTCGTTGTTGTTGTATCACTCTTATGATTTCATATGTGTACAAAGGAGATCAAACTCTGTATATATACAGATGGAGAGGCATCAGATAAAGGGTACAATCAAAAGACATGACTTTAGCCAAGCAATGTGTCTTTTCATTTTGAAATGGCACCTGTTCAGGAACTGCTCGGCCGAGTCAAGGGACTCGCTCGGCCGAGCATACAAGTCCAGAGAATTTTGCCAAGCTGCACGGCCGTGTCATTTGAAATGCACGGCCGTGTCAATCATACTGCTCGGCCGAGCAAGGCATATGCCTCGGCCGAGCAAGGCTGTCCAAAAACTTAGACAATCTGTTATGCTCTGCTCGGCCGAGTCAAGGACTCTGCTCGGCCGAGCACATCAGCAAAATGTGCTACCCTTTAACTTTTACTTCTTTATCGAGGTTGATTTCGTTTTAGTTCAAATGAGTGTGTACTCCACACTTTTTCTTACTCGTATCTGAGTCTACTACGAATCACATTGATCTCTAGTAAATCACCATTACAATAAAATAGTTGATGACACTAAAATCACCAACAAAAATTGAATGAGGCCATGGCCAATTGAAGGTACCAACCTAGGGCTTTACTACGAATCTCGTCCTCCTCTGTTGGTTTAGGTAGATAAGGTAAAAGAAAGATTAATTATTTCTATCAGCATCCACGATATATAAGTTACAACAAAATGGCCAATGGTATCTTGGGTGGCTTCCCGTAGGGAAGGTCACCGGTTCGATTCCCCCCAAGGGGAATCCTTGTGGATTAATTTCTTCCTTGGGTTTCAGGGTCCTTAGGAGCCTCCCGGGCACATCCATTCAGTTAAGGAAGCGGCATTGCTGGGCTTGCAACCTCAGTGTGGGGAGTTCAACTACCGCGTTGTAGGAGGGCTCCCTTGGGGCCAGGAGTATAAGGGATGCTGCCACCCTGGCTGATTTGGGCATATCCGCGATTTACCTCCGCTAGGACACTGTGGGGCCGGTAGCTAGTGGTCCAGGACTAACTCGGCGAAGCTGGGGAACCTGGGTATCAAAAAAAAAATAAAAAAAAAAAAAACAAAACAAAACAATTTACACATCAAAATCTTCTTATGTTTTGGTGGATCTGGAGATAAATTAGAGGACAAAGGTTCAACTAAACACCATGAAATGTGAGATAAAAAAATTGAAGAAAGAACTAAAGTGGCCTTGGCCAAATGGTATGTTGGTGGCCTCCCGAAGGGGAGGTCACCGGTTCGACTCCCCTCAAGGGGAATCTCTGTGGTTTAATTTCTACCTTGGGTTTCAGGGTCCTTTGGAGCCTCCCGGGGCACATCCGTGCAGTTAAGGAAGCAGCATTGCTGGGCTTGTATTGTGAGGACCCCGACCCGGAACCTACACGTGTCCCAAGCTGGAGCATCCTCAAACTAACCCAATTTTTCCTAATCTTTTAAAACTTTTATTTAACTTTCAAAATTAAATACAATTATTATAACCATTTAAAAATAAATCTACACCTTTTCACAATGGAGAAATAATTGACCAACTTAGAAAGTAAGAAACTGTTTTAGTTACAAAAAGGCCTCGGTTATAACATAAAATGAAGATTTATAAATACAATTCCGTAATTGAATTATACCAAAGCACACTTTCTATACCAACCTAATCATACCCCGACAATTCTCACAATATAACTTCCAAACTCCTCACCGCCTTTACTTGGCTGGTCCACCTGTCTCGGAATCTAAAAATTAAAGGGAGAGGGGTGAGAATAAATCTCGGCAAGCTATTATGAATGCGCAATATGCCATATAAGATGCAACACATAACAAGTTGCATATAACACGTTGGAAAAGTTTGTAAACACCTTACATTACCTTGGTTTACCTTTTCTCGTCTCGAACGATAGTCGTACAACATTGGGTATAATAATACTCCAATCTTATTCCGTGAATGTATATCCACCAGAATCAATATCATATAACAAACAGAGAGTAATAAATACCCCCAAACAATCGAGATAGTTATTGTCATAACTCATCTCCGGTGAACTGCTTAGGCATTATTCACAAACAAATCGTACAACTGAGATAGTTATCGTCATAACTCATCCCTTATGAATCGCTTAGGCAATATTCATAAACCCCGAACAACCGAGATAGTTATTGTCATAACTCATCTCACGTGAACCGCTAGGCATATTCACCGAAACGACCCCCTAACAACCGAGATAGTTATTGACATAACTCATCTCCTGTGAACTGCTTAAAGCAATATTCACCAGAAACAACCCTCCAACCACCGGTATACCGAAGTCCAGTACATATCATAAACTTGCAATATAAATCCACAAAGGGGATAAGCAACATAGCAACATGGTAATATATACACATATTTAACAATTATCATAGTGCAACATTTATTCAACACACTATGCATAATATAAACAGTGTATATGAACTCAATGTAAGGCAAGGAAATATCATCAATCCATCCTACAAGGTCATTATACAATAAAACAAGGCCTCTATGAAGGTTCAAGCTCAATTTACTAAGTGGGGTCACAATCTATAAGTGCCCAAACAATGTTGCTAACGAATTAGGTTATGATTTACGTTAAACTTCCTGGGGTCTTGGGCGACCGCCCATACCTCTTGGGCGACCGCCCAAGAGGCTTTACAAGGCACTCTAAATTCTGGACACATGGGCGGCCGCTCACGCCCCCTTGGGCGACCGCCCAAGTGCCGGATCCATGAATTCTCAGGTTTCCCAAATTGTAATCTCTTACCATTTTCTTTCACTTCCCAAGTTTTCCTTCTACTCTACATTAAAAATCAACAAGAAGATTTCCTAGCTTCACCAAGTTCACCCTAAATCATGCAACCCCAAAATAAAGAATTCTAAGTCATTTATCATTCTACATTTTACCCATTTTATACCCTCTAAATCCTCTTCCAAGAACATTATCCTCAACCAAATTCATTTACCCATTTTCTAACTCATGTAAGGTTCTAAAGCATGTAACACCCATTAATATAACAAGAACAACATTTGTAATTTATGATCATTCATAAGAAGGAAAGTCATAACAATTCATATACTAAGCCATGTAACCCAAAAATGATTAAATCTTATATCATTTACCCTTTGAATAACTACCCATTTCACTATCACTTTCCAAGTATAAATTTCATAATTTAATTAACCCATTTGCTTACCTTCTTGACCCATTTTCCTAACCAACCACAACATTCTATTTCCTTACCAAATTCCTCAACATCCAAGAAAGTTTCTAAGGCCTCAAATAACCATTATAACAATAATAACAACATCAATAGTTTATGAACATTTAAAGAAATGAAGTCATAATAACTCACATTAAAATGGGAGATGGATCATGGATTTCTTTAGCTTGATGAACTCCTCTTGGTCTCCCGATTCCAAAAGTACTCTCGGATCTAAAAATGGTGAAGGATGGCACTTGGTGGGAGCTTGAGAAGAGGTGCTTCCAAATGGGTATCCATGGAAAGTTGAGAGAGAAAGTGAAGAGGTATTTTTTTGAGGAGGATGATGGAGGGAGGTGGAGTATGAAAAGGGTAAAGGAGGAAGGGGGGGCCGGATATGGAGGGATTTGGGGAGGGTTTTAGGGGAGTTGTCCCCCACTCCAAATATTCCCTACCAAAAACTCTTTCATTAATTTAAATTAATTCTCTTAACCCATAACATTTTATTTGTCCATTTTATTACCACTCCATTCTATTACTTTATTTATTTCTAATTATTATTTTTCCTTTAGAACACTATTTATTTCCTTATCATTTTATCCTAATATAAGAAATTTAAAGATATAAAATAAACACATAAGGTTGATATTAATATTAAAAGTATATAATGTTATACTAAAATTGTGTCTAGGGTTAGGGTCGTTACACTCACTCCCCCTTAAAGAAAATTCGTCCCGAATTTTTTTTTTTTTTTTTTTTTTTTTTTTAAAAGACTTACCTAAAAGTTCAATCCGCCTCGGTTACTTATGCATACCTCGGACTCCAATTCCATATAGTTTCTTCAATCTTTGTGATTCTTTTCCACGATTTCTAATTCCATTAATGAGACGATATTACATTAAAACTTCAAATACTCTATAAGCTTCTCCAAACCAGTCTATAAGTCAAATCACCAACCTTTTCTAAAGCTTCAAATGGATTAACGAATCTTGGCGCCAATTTACCTTAGGCCTTGCTTCTCCAAACTCACCCCAACAAATTAGAGATCGATATTTTCTCCCCAAACTATGCCTCATACGGTTTTATCTCAATGCTAGAATGATAAGCTGCTATTATACGTATCCAACCATTGGTAACCTTATGTCCTATCGACTACTAAATCTATTGTATATGCCCGTAGCATATCATCAACCACAAGTAATGATTCTTCAAATTTTTACAAGGTTAAACTTAATAGCATTCCTACCTTCCCAAAAGGACCTTCCCGAACGATGTCTATCCAATCCATTTAACACTATGGGGTTTATACAATCGAACTATCCCCTAACATATGTGAGGACTTTATTAATAACATCTCATCAAGCTATATATATAACGAGTAGAAAATACAATTCAACTTTCTATAACAGAACAACATACCCTTCTTTACTTTCAATGTAACTCAATCACAAAATCTATAGTGATAATACTCTCAAGTTCAACCTAGAACTCTAAATATTTTAATAAATCTTCTAACGTCAACATTCCATTATCACCATTCAATGTTCCAATTATGTTCAGGACTAGTGACAAATCAATATTCAAATTGAAGGGTTGGCCGCCCACAACGGAGCCGATCCAACTCCAAAACAAAACCGAGTCTATTGTGATCGACACAATAATAACCCCACATTTATCAATTCATTTCTCGGACCAAAACTTGAATACAATTAATCATTATAGGGAAACTAGGTTGCAATTTCTACTTGCTTCTGAACAATTTATATCTTTAGGATACCAAGTCTTTCTAAAAGTTACAACATCTTTCAAAATTCCAAAGGATAATATAAAAAGAGATTCAAAGAGACCCGAATGGTTTATTTATTTAAAACCGGCCCATACCAGTTTTAATTAACTAAACCACTCACAATTTAAGAAATTTCAAAAGATTGATAAGCTAACAAAATAACTCGAGTGATTTAATTATCTACAACCGTCTCATACCAGTGGTAGATAGTTAAATTACTCACAGATTTTAATTTACACGAAAATGGGTTACTGACCTTATTAAATCAACTATCCCCGAAGGGCACAATTGCTCATACCGAAGTTCAATATACAATCCAAAGTTTTAAAGCACATTTAAAACAATTCTAACATAATACTCTTGTTTAACTTCTATTTATAGTGTAGCCACCACTCATAATATTTTTACTTAGTTGAATTCCTTATAAGAAAACACAATCTCGCAATACTATTACTATCTTCGATAAATAACACTAAAACAATCATTAAGATTATAACTAGGTAAATCATCCTCAATTCAATAATTCCTCAAGTTGTATATTCAACACTTTTACTTAATTTGAGTCATCTATTCCCTACCTTTAATATTGGTATTGTACTTAGTAACAATGTAATGCATACCTCCAGTTTCCGGTCAATTACCATGATTTCCTAATAAGAAAATATAATTGGAACTCTCATAGATCAATCATTCCCAAATTTCAATTAAACATTACGGTATAATCTAACTTAACTCTCAATAACCATCAACAAACTCAAAATCCGTATAACGTCAATATCTTTCAAGCATCACACTAATCCCTCATATGATTCACGTAACTAAGTCGACTTATAGTATATAATCATCCTAAAGTATCCTGTCTTCCAGTAAGATTCATCCTCATTTTCTCAACTAATGATAATCAATTCTCAAAACGAACCATATACATATATTACCAATTTCTGAGTTGATCCTTTTAAATCACCAATAACTGTATCTATTATACTTCTTCGTATTTACCCTATTTACCTCTCCATAACTAATATACAATCCACAAATCAAAACGGTCATACTATATATAAATGTTGTCTTAAGTATATCCTTAAAGCAAATTTTCACTGTAATTGTAACACTCTGAAAAATTCAACTAATAACCATTGAGTATCCTACTAGTTTCTAAAATCAGTCATACAAATCGTCAACAAGTGCTAACGAATACTTATTCTTCACAGTTACCTATTTAAGATCTCTATAACCTTATAATTAACCACCAAGTATCATCTTTTCTAAATATAGTAACAATTTACCCTTATGGAGATTCACTACGCTCATTATCTTCTTTACCAAATAATTTTCCCAAAATGAATCATCAATTCTGTCATCCCAATTAGTGTCCTCTATCTAGGAATCCGAATACTAAAATAGTACCTTATATCAACTCAAAGCTTCAATATCCTGGTATGATACCTGATGAAAACCCATTTTTGAAACTCACTTGAAAAAAACACCACTTAGTCAACTTATAGGGTGATATCACTTACAAAATATCTGATTTCCTATTCAAATTAGTAGCAAAATTCAATCAATCTCTCCTTAGAAAATAAACTTATAGCACATAAGGCAAAGACATATTAGTTCTATAAGATCTCGTACTCGCGATATTTTATAACTCATATAATCCCACTTAGACTATCACTTCCAATACTAGTCTCATATATCTAGTCTCCCCACGAGACACCAATGTATAAATACTCAAGCAAGTTACACAACCATAAACCACTCTTAATTAGGTCATATACCTAACCTCAACTAAGAGTTCACAATTTCATTTACCACCGTACATGGGATAACTCAAGGTTCACATAACCTTCACATTCCTTAGGTCCTACCTCGACATTTACGCATATATATAACATAATAGTAATTAATAATTTATCCGCCTCAATTACACACGGAGGCAATCAAACATAGATAAGGAGACTCGCTTCTTGCGACAGTCCTCCCAAATCACAATCACCATGATAAACAAGAATGATTCAAGGTACTCTCCCGTAGGAGTAGAACCTCCAACACATAAGGCAACTTTTAGGCCTATTATGCAAATAAAAGATGAAATGTAATGCCACATGAGAACGAATGAACAGGGATTTATAAAAGTATGAACCCTAATTCCTGAGACAGGTAAAATACCTCAAATGATGGTGGGGAAATCTATCTTTCCATAACTCACCTTTCCTTGATTCCTTGGTTGGTCAATATCATTTTCTGTCTTTGAACAAATTCCTGCATTAGACTCTCGACGTAAGTTATCGCACACTCTCACTCAGCTAGATTCTACCCGAGAACTCTAACCGAGCTCTGATACCAACTGTGAGGACCCCGACCCGGAACCTACACGTGTCCCAAGCTGGAGCATCCTCAAACTAACCCAATTTTTCCTAATCTTTTAAAACTTTTATTTAACTTTCAAAATTAAATACAATTATTATAACCATTTAAAAATAAATCTACACCTTTTCACAATGGAGAAATAATTGACCAACTTAGAAAGTAAGAAATTGTTTTAGTTACAAAAAGGCCTCGGTTATAACATAAAATGAAGATTTATAAATACAATTCCGTAATTGAATTATACCAAAGCACACTTTCTATACCAACCTAATCATACCCCGACAATTCTCACAATATAACTTTCAAACTCCTCACCGCCCTTACTTGGCTGGTCCACCTGTCTCGGAATCTAAAAACAGTAAAGGGAGAGGGGTGAGAATAAATCTCAGCAAGCTATTATGAATGCAGCAATATGCCATATAAGATGCAACACATAACAAGTTGCATATAACACGTTGGAAAAGCTGTAAACACCTTACATTACCTTGGTTTACCTTTTCCCGTCTGAACAGTAGTCGTACAACATTGGGTATAATAATACTCCAATCTTATTCCGTGAATGTATATCCACCAGAATCAATATCATATAACAAACAGAGAGTAATAAATACCCCCAAACAATCGAGATAGTTATTGTCATAACTCATCTCCAGTGAACCGCTTAGGCATTATTCACAAACAAATCGTACAACTGAGATAGTTATCGTCATAACTCATCCCTTATGAACTGCTTAGGCAATATTCATAAACCCCGAACAACCGAGATAGTTATTGTCATAACTCATCTCCTGTGAACTGCTTAGGCATATTCACCAGAAACGACCCCCTAACAACCGAGATAGTTATTGACATAACTCATCTCCTGTGAACTTCTTAAAGCAATATTCACCAGAAACAACCCTCCAACCACCGGTATACCGAAGTCCAGTACATATCATAAACTTGCAATATAAATCCACAAAGGGGATAAGCAACATAGCAACATGGTAATATATACTCATATTTAACAATTATCATAGTGCAACATTTATTCAACACACTATGCATAATATAAACAGTGTATATGAACTCAATGTAAGGCAAGGAAATATCATCAATCCATCCTACAAGGTCATTATACAATAAAACAAGGCCTCTATGAAGGTTCAAGCTCAATTTACTAAGTGGGGGTCACAATCTATAAGTGCCCAAACAATGTTGCTAACGAATTCCGGTTATGATTTACAGTTAAACTTCCTGTGGTCTTGGGCGACCGCCCATACCTCTTGGGCGACCGCCCAAGAGGCTTTACAAGGCACTCTAAATTCTGGACACATGGGCGGCCGCTCACGCCCCCTTGGGCGACCGCCCAAGTGCCGGATCCATGAATTCTCAGGTTTCCCAAATTGTAATCTCTTACCATTTTCTTTCACTTCCCAAATTTTCCTTCTACTCTACATTAAAAATCAACAAGAAGATTTCCTAGCTTCACCAAGTTCACCCTAAATCATGCAACCCCAAAATAAAGAATTCTAAGTCATTTATCATTCTACATTTTACCCATTTTATACCCTCTAAATCCTCTTCCAAGAACATTATCCTCAACCAAATTCATTTACCCATTTTCTAACTCATGTAAGGTTCTAAAGCATGTAACACCCATTAATATAACAAGAACAACATTTGTAATTTATGATCATTCATAAGAAGGAAAGTCATAACAATTCATATACTAAGCCATGTAACCCAAAAATGATTAAATCTTATATCATTTACCCTTTGAATCACTACCCATTTCACTATCACTTTCCAAGTATAAATTTCATAATTTAATTAACCCATTTGCTTACCTTCTTGACCCATTTTCCTAACCAACCACAACATTCTATTTCCTTACCAAATTCCTCAACATCCAAGAAAGTTTCTAAGGCCTCAAATAACCATTATAACAATAATAACAACATCAATAGTTTATGAACATTTAAAGAAAGGAAGTCATAATAACTCACATTAAAATGGGAGATGGATCATGGATTTCTTTAGCTTGATGAACTCCTCTTAGTCTCCCGATTCCAAAAGTACTCTCGGATCTAAAAATGATGAAGGATGGCACTTGGTGGGAGCTTGAGAAGAGGTGCTTCCAAATGGGTATCCATGGAAAGTTGAGAGAGAAAGTGAAGAGGTATTTTTTTGAGGAGGATGATGGAGGGAGGTGGAGTATGAAAAGGGTAAAGGAGGAAGGGGGGGCCGGATATGGAGGGATTTGGGGAGGGTTTTAGGGGAGTTGTCCCCCACTCCAAATATTCCCTACCAAAAACTCTTTCATCAATTTAAATTAATTCTCTTAACCCATAACATTTTATTTGTCCATTTTATTACCACTCCATTCTATTACTTTATTTATTTTTAATTATTATTTTTCCTTTAGAACACTATTTATTTCCTTATCATTTTATCCTAATATAAGAAATTTAAAGATATAAAATAAACACATAAGGTTGATATTAATATTAAAAGTATATAGTGTTATACTAAAATTGTGTCTAGGGTTAGGGTCGTTACATGTATCCTCAGTGTGGGGAGTTTGAATCTTGGCAGGAGCAGCTGGAGCAGCCAATTGATGTTGTAAAAGTGATGTAATTGCCTCGGCAGGAGCAGCTGGAGCAGCCAATTGGTGATGTAAGAGTGATGTAAATGCCTTGTAGGAGGGCTCCCTTGGGGCTCTAGAGTATAAGGGGCATCACCCCGTCGCATAGGGCACATCCCGCGATTTACCTCCACCAAAGATATCGAGGGGCCAAGCACAGTGGTCCAGGATTAGTCCGGCGAAGCTGGGAACCTGGGTATCAAAAAAAAAAATTGAAGAAAGAAGCTACTACAAATGCAATAGTGAAGAAGAGGAATGTGGGTTTGGGTTTGGTTTTGGTTTTTTTTTTCTTTTTTTCCTTTCTTTTATAATACTATTGTGGAGTAATTTTTCTTAAAAAAATTAGAGTAATTTTTTATTCTTACTATTAATTTCCATCCAATAAATATTGTATTTTTAAATCAATAAAATAATAATTATTTCTTAAAAAATGAAATATTTAATTTTAATCTAATAACGTTTCCAGCATAATATATTAATGTTTTCAAAAAAATTTAATTATATTAACTTTCTTTAGTTTTTTTAATTTAGATAATAATTATTTTAATTTGTTTTAAAGTTTGAAACATAAAATGAGATTTTTAATTTAGATTTTAATTTTGGTTATTTATTTTCATTTAATCTGCATTAAAACAACAATGAAAGAATTATTGTTCAAAAACACTCTGTTAAATGACATGTGACTTGCACATGATCATTTAACGGATTCTTCTAATAAAACTAGCTAAAAATCCTAAAATGTTAACAGAATAACAACTTTGGAGCTTATATTGTAAATAGTGATAGAATAGGGTCCGACTTAGGAACAACTCCTAAATTTTGGGATCCAAAATGCAATTTTCCCTTAAAAAAAATATAAAGTGAATAAAAAGTTAAGGAAAAAATAAAAAGGACTCCCTTATTATCGTTATATAGTTTAAAAATAGAGTGGTTCAAAAGTTAAGAAAAAATGAAAAAGATGATATATTGCAAGTGTCGATAATTGGGCATGAGAGAGAATGTGGATCGAAATATATAGTAAATAATTGTTGTTAGTATGACACGTGAGACCCACAAATAAAAAAATAAAGAAGTACTTTCTCTGTCTCAAAATACTTGCAGTATATGAGAGATTTTTTTTTCCTGAAATACTTGCAGTTTTGCAATTTTTTGTACAACATTGACACAATTTACCTAAATTATTCTTATTTATGATTAGGTAATTGTAATTGTGAAAACATTTAATTGCCTAATTAATTAAAATATTCAAAAAGTAATTTAGTATTTCTGATATGTATTAATTGTTTTTCTTAATATGTGTAAAATAATTTAAATTACGAGTATTTTAGGACATAGAGAGTAATAAAAAAAATTTATTTTAGAATTTTTAATTTTTGAATGGATAACCTTTTGAAATAATTTAAGATTTTGAGTGAGCTCAAGAGAGTATTTGAAATTGCAAGTCCTGGTGGGACTTCCTTCGTGGCAAAGGCCCATCTCTAATGCACCACTGATTGGGCTATTATTCTGCTTTCTTACGTTATACTCCCTTCGTTCCAATATTTTATAGGCTTTTAATTTTTTACGAAAATTAAGGAGGAAATATTATATTAAAAGTGTTGTGAGTGTGAAAATAAAATAGGAGAGAGAATGAGTGAAAAGAATAGTAAATTATAATGGTGATGTGAGTATTAAAATAATGTAGGAGAGAGAATGAGTGGAGAGAATAGTAAAGATTCCTTTCCATTTTAGAAAAGTATAGATTATTGTGGGACGCCCAAAAAGGAAAGTTTATATATTATTATGGGACGAAGGGAGTATTTAATAATAATAATAATAATAATAATAATAATAATAATAATAATAATAATAATAATAATAATAATAATAATAATAATAATAATAATAATAATAATAATAATAATAATAATAATAATAATAATAATAATAATAATAATAATAATAATAATAATAATAATAATAATAATAATAATAATAATAATAATAATAATAATAATAATAATAATAATAATAATAATAATAATAATAATAATAATAATAATAATAATAATAATAATTGCATTTTTTGGACTACACCAAATAAGTGGATTAGAGGGGATTTTTTTTAAAGTTTTTTTCATTGTTCTAAAAGACCTCGCCTAAGGGCGTCTAGGCCCCGCCTAGGCGCTAGGCCCGTCTCCAACGCCTAGTTCTAAGCCTCGCCTAGGTCTCGACTAATCCCGACTAGTCCCCGCCTAGGTGCTAGGCCCAGCTCCGCCGTCTAACATCCGCCTAGCACTTTTTAGAACCTTGTTTTTTTTTTTTTTTTTTTTTTATGATGATCTAATGGTTAAGATAAATGTATAAAAACTATGAGTAACTCTTGTAAAAAATTAGTTTTTTTTCATAATGTAATAAAAAAACTAGTTTTCAGAACAGTTTCTCACTCTTATTAGTTAGACTTAGTGCTTTAAAACTAATTTTTTTTCTTATATCACGAAAAAACTAATTTTTTTGCAAGATTTTGACAAAAACTATTGAGTGGTTGATACAATAAAACAGTGCTTTTTTTTATCAAATAATATAACATTACTTTTTTTATGTTTGCAGTGGTTCAATTTTTCGTTTGGTTCAATTCGATTTGATTCAACGAATTGCAAATCAAATTGAACATGGTTTGAGTACGTTGAATTCTTTTTTTACTGAGTAACTCTCTCAAAGAACACAAAATCTAGGGAGAAACGCGTTTCTCCATAAGTTATGGAGAAACGGGTCCCGACATGTCGCGCAACAATGAGCTAGATAGCCAGAAACCTATGAAAGTGATATCCAGAAACCTTCAATGAATATCAGAAACCTTCAAAATGTTTACGGATATACATTTGAAGGTTTCTGATATCCAAACCTTCAATAGCAATTTACGGATATGCCCTAACACATTTCGGATATGCACCTAACGGTTTTACGGATATGCACCTAACGGTTTACGGATATACATTTCACATCCTTCTGGCTATCAAATACAAAGCTTCGGATATCAACCGCAAAGCTTCGGCTATCAAATGCAAAGCTTCTGGATATCCAGAAGCTTTTGGTCTTGGCCTTGGGTTTTTTTTTTCTGGTTATCAAATGTAAAGCTTCTGGCTATGAAAAACACGTTTCTCCATAGTTATGGAGAAACGCGTTTCTCAGCAGACGCACTCCTTAAAGAAATGTGTTTTTTCTAATGATTCGAAAAAAACGTGTTTTTGTATGTGTTATATCATTTTAACACACAAATTGAATCTCTATAACACTACATCTAATCATTTCAAACACTATCACCGACTATTTTTTAACATTTTATTTATAAAAGGTTTCGAATATCAGTTTTAAAGATTATAGATATCCAAAAACCTTTGATATTGATATTCAGAAGGTTTGTTGGTCAGAAATTCAGGGCGCACGAAGTTTCACTTATTTACAAACACTATCACCGACTATCTTTTAACACTTTATTTATAAAAGGTTTCGAATATCAGTTTTAAAGGTTATGGATATCCAGAAACCTTTGATATTGATATTCAGAAGGTTTGTTGGTCAGGAATTCAGGACGCACGAAGTTTCACTTATTTACAAACTTTCTTAATATCAGTCTCAAAGTTTCTGAATATCAATCTCAAATGTTCTGAATATCTAGAAACATTTAACATTAATATCTAGAAGGTTTGTTATTTTTAACCTTGTTCAAATGTGTTTTTTAATTCATATTCAGAAGATTTTAATATTGATATCTAGAAACCTTTAATGTTGATATTCAGAAGATTTGTTGATCGGTCCTGTTCAAATATGCTTGTTAATTTATATTCAAAATACTTTAATATTTTATCCAGAACCCTTTGAACTTGATATTCAAAACGTTTGTTGGTTATAACTTGTTCAAATATGTTTGTTAATTAATATCCATAAGGTTTAATATTATTATCCAGAACCCTTTGAACTTGGGTCTGTTGGCAATGGACATAGTGCGCACGAAGTTTCACTTAGTTACAAAAAAATGTTATCACACACGAAATTTGACTTATTTATAAGAATGTCAATGTGCATTTAAAAACACGTTCTTACTAAATAATAATTAACTACTATAACACTCGTGCGTTTAACGCACGACCAATTTTTTTTGACAAATAAGGAGACTCCGCAATTAAAAAAGTCACTAAACATGTAATTAAAAACTATTCATAATAAAATTAACAGTAACAATTATAAATTTTGAAAAAAATCTTGTAAACAACATTTGTTGTTTCATCCACAGTCTTTTCCTATTCGTTACACACTAATATTTTCAACTCAGCGCAATTAGTTACTCTATAATATATAATTGACCATGACTGAAAACAGACCTATTTTGAAACAAACCGACATATGTTAGTGATTGTAGGTTGCCTCTAGATGGGAAGGAGTATACAACAATAAAGGTCAATGTCACATTTCAAGCTTCAATTAAAGCATATTATCAGAGTATTAGTCAGAAACCTTTTAATTAAATTTCATATGATAATTCATTCATTTACTGATTTCTAATTTGATTGTCCATATTATTGAAGCTTCGGTTGACAATAAAGAAGAAGCTTGAAGCCGTTGATTGTTCTTTACCCGTTTTATCGGGAAGAAAGAAGTGAGTCAGAACTTCTCTTATTTACGCAGGCATTGATCTCTTGTTCTATCCTCCAAAAAGTTTCTTTTTTATTGAATTACTGAAATACAACTTAAATATTTGGTGAAATCTGTTATTAATAACAAAACCTCTTAACTTGAGATATATGATAAGAGTTCCAATTATTTTTTCAGATATCTGATGATGCGAAAACCATTATCAACAACCCAAAACCTGGAGCTACGAAAACTTTGATAATTGGGAATTTGCCTCATAAGTTACTTTTGAAACAAATCACTTCCCACTAAGTTTCTCATTGTATTAAAATGCCCCATAAGTTCTCATGTTGTATTATGTATAATACAACATTTAGTTATGCAGTAGTTTAAAATCATAATACTGCATCCGCACCACCGCCTCCGTCACAGTCCAGCTCCGCCATCGCCGTCTGCTGTCGCTGCATGTCGGATTCCGGTCAATTTTCACCGAAATCCAGCAATTTTGGCCAGAATTCGGCCGCCGATCGCCGAAATTCGATCGCCGGAGGTCGGAATCTGGTCGCCGGTCTATGGGCTTCGGACTCCGATCACCGGCGACCACCGAAATGCAGTATTATGGCCTTAATTGATGTTGTATTTTCAAAACATAATACAACATCATAATACAACATGAGAAAGGAACTTATCGAAAATTATGAAACTTTTTTAGAACTTATCGAATATAGTCCCTTGATAATTATATCATGGACACCATAGCAGACACATGTTGCTCAGAGTCTTACTCAAGCATTTGTAATAATTGAAACCGAGGTTCATTGATTATGTTCTATTGAAAAGCTTTTAGCATGCAGTAAGAATATACTCCATTTCACATTACTTTGTACAGTGTCGCCATCAGAAGTCATTTATATGGTTTTATACCCTTCCAAGAGTTTACATGTTTTAAAAAAACTTATGTCTCTAAAGAAAATGGAGGTAGTAGCACTTATAGAAAGATAATTTGAAATAGAGGTATAGTAGCACTTTATTTTAAACTTAATTTAAGAAAATTTTAACTAGGCAAAAATTAAATGGTAATTATTTAATTCATTGACAATCAACAATTAAGTACATAAATTATAATAGTTTTAACAACAAATTATATAAAAATGCACAAATAAACTCTTAGAAAAATTTATATAGCTAAAATTAACAACTCAAAACAAATAAAAAGAAGAAATAAAACTAACCTTTCAAACTCTTTCTGTCAAAAACTTTCCTCTTCAAACTCTTTCTCCTTCTCCTTCTCCTTCTCCTTCTTATTCTCCAAAGTTCTTCTCCTTCTCCTTCTCCTTCTCCTTCTCCTTCTCCTTCTCTCTTTCTCTTTCTGTCTTCTTTCTTTCTCTCAGGTAACTCTCTTTGAAATATTGAATCTGAAAAAGGGAGAAACAAATTTTCAAATTCTGAATCGGGAAATGGCAATTCCGGATTCCACTTTAAATAAATTCGGAATTTGCATTTCCGGATATGAATATACGCCTTTAGGAGCGATCGCCCTATATTATGGCGCGATCGCTCGCTATTTTTTTCAGAAAATATTAATTTGCTAATTTAATCATTTTTGAAAAAATAAAATAAAAGGGAATCCGGAATTGGTAACGCCGGAATACATTGGGAGCGATCGCTCCATACTATAAGCGCAATCGCTCTCTATTAACAGAAAAATTATTTTGTAAAATTCAATTTTGAAAAAAAAATCTAATCTGGAATTTGTAATTTCGAAATGCATTAATCCAGAATTACCAATTTCGAATTTGGTTCAAAGTGTCACTTTAGCACATAACTTTTGGAGGAGGTTATTTTGGAATATAAATTTTTAAAAAGCTATATTTTGGAAAAAAAATCTTTCAATTTCACTCCTTTGAAAACAATATTCTTTGCTCGATAAACCAGATAAGTTGCTCCTTATACACAAAATCTAGGGAGAAACGCGTTTCTCCATAAGTTATGGAGAAACGGGTCCCGACATGTCGCGCGACAATGAGCTAGATAGCCAGAAACCTATGAAAGTGATATCCAGAAACCTTCAAATGAATATCCGAAACCTTCAAAATGTTTACGGATATACATTTGAAGGTTCAGATATCCGAAAACCTTGATAGCAATTTACGGATATGCCCTAACACATTTACGGATATGCGCCTAACGGTTTTACGGATATGCACCTAACAGGTTTACGGATATACATTTCACATCCTTGGCTATCAAATACAAAGCTTACGGATATCAAGCTGCAAAGCTTACGGCTATCAAATGCAAAGCTTACGGATATCCGAAGCTTTTTGGTCTTGGCCTTGGTTTTTTTTTTTCTGGTTATCAAATGTAAAGCTTCTGGCTATGAAAAACACGTTTCTCCATAGTTATGGAGAAACACGTTTCTCAGCAGACGCACTCCTCCTTATATATATCTTTCAGTCACATAAGTGAGTATGTAAATAATTAGTTTTAATTGATAAATTAAAAGATGGGGGAGGTTGATAGCTATCTATGGAGCACATGGCTAGAAAAATGAGATGAATAATGGTGAATATAAATAACAAAACAATAAAAAAGTAAAAAACAAAATTGTTTTTATACGCTATTTCGGACTTATAGTTCTATTTAATTTTTAGATGATTAATATAAGTGGACATTGATATAATATTTTCAATATAGTTATTCTAGTAAAAAATTAAAAATTGTAATTATTAAATCACAAAGTGATTTAGTAATTATTTTTAAATTTTATTTCGATGGTTAAAAATCAAATGAGTATCTTTTTAAACGAAGAGAGTAGTATTCTCAATATATATATATATTTGACATTTTTAGTGGTTTATTTAATTAATTTTTTAATCAAGTTCTTAAAAATCGTCCAAATGTAATTTAAAACTTATTATTAATACATTATTAAAACATGGTTTTTTCAATAATTTAACTCAAATGATATTAAGAGATTATGTTAGTATTTTTTTACCCCCTAAGATTTCCTTTCCCCCCCCCCCCCGTTTTTTTTTTCATGGTCTTGCTTCATTAAGAGAACTTGTGACTTTTTCCTCCTTAGGTAGATGAAAAAAAGATTTTGACATAATAGGAGTTGAGATTTTAACTAGAGTCAATGACATATAACAAATATTAAAATGTCAAAATTGTTACACAACCACTAATAATAATAGAATTAGAGATTGATGCATCTAGTGTATGAGAAAGATCCCACCCAAAGTGAGTACTTAATAAGTAGCAAATGCTCACTAGGAGTAGGAGTGCAACCAAGAGTCAAATATTTATCACATACTCTCGCCAATCATCCACCACAATTGAATTGAATCAATTTTGTACTAGTCCTTTTTTTTTTTTTTGATACCCAGATTTCCAACTTACGCCGGACTAATCCTGGATCCCTAGGCTCCGGCCCCTCAGAGTGCCAGAGGAGGTAAATCGCGGAATATATCCGAAACAATCAGGGTGGCAGCACCTCTTATACTCCTGGCCCCAAGGGAGCCCTCCTACAAGGCATTTATATCACTCTTACATCACCAATTAATTGATTGTTCCAGCTGCTCCTGCCAAGATTCGAACTCCCCACGCTGAGGTTGCAAGCCCAGCAATGCTAATTCTTTTACTGCTCGGATGTGCCCCGGGGGACTCCAAAGACTCCTAAAACTCATGGTATAATATTTCCACAAAGATCCCCTAGGGAGAAATCGAACTCATAACCTCTCGACAGAAAGGTCGGTTAACATACCACAAAGCCAGGAGACCTTAGGTTCCTTTTTTCCTTTGGCAAGTGATAGAGAAAGCAAAAAGGGTATAACCCAAACCAATTCTATTGATGGGTTCTCCATCAATAAATGCTTAACCCAAACCAATTCTATTGGTGGGTTCTCCATCAATAAATGGACTTTTCTATATAATTGAATGTGACTGGACGTACATTATAGAATTTAAAAATGGGTCAGAAGTAAATTAGAAAGACTCAAAGTAAGTATTAACTTAGATTAACCGATAACAGACTATATAGCAAGTTTCTTTTCAAAACTAATGAATGATAATTAGCATAGTAGCCTCTCAAATTTATATACTGATTTATATTTAATTTTTTAAAAGATGTGCGATATATAGTCAACAGTACAATATTATGTTGACTAGTCAAAAATTAATGGTTGGATGCGTTATACTATGCTGACTGAATGACTATTCAATCGTTAACATATTTATCATTTAAGTTTCAAAAAAAAAAAAAAAAAAAAACATATTTTTATTAAAAGAATGACTTCTGCTGAAAAAAGTAAAGAAATTAAAAATCGTTTTATTCATTAAATACAATTCAAATTTGCTGTACATATGTAACATCTCAATATAATATGGTTGGTAGAAAGGCTAGTTGCATGAGTTGGGATGTTTGTGGAAAATGGCGGCAACAAAATTGAATGGAAAAATGTTGAAGTTCCATGTATCCCATATCAACTTGGAGAATATAAATGATCCAATTTATAAGGTTGGTTAACCTCACCCCTTAACAAGGCCTTTTAAGGGGATGAGGACCCAATTCTAACATGGTATCAAAGCTGGCCCAAGTTGATGTTGGGCTTAAGTTAACCCGTGTTGGGTGCCCGTGTTGGGTTTAAAGTCCACGTGTAGTGCCAAGTTACCGGCCTACACGTGAGGGGGCGTGTTGAAGTCCCATGTATCCCACATCAACTTGGAGAATATAAATGATCCAATATATAAGGTTGGTTAACCTCACCCCTTAACAAGGCCTTTTAAGGGGATGAGGACCCAATTCTAACAAAAAATGATACTCCATCCGTTTCACTTTAAGGGTTCTAGGGTAGTATTTCACGTTTTTTAAGAATTTTTTTAAAAAATAAATAAAAAATTGCAAGTGGGTAGAAAATTAGAGAAGAGAGAATGTAAAAATTAAAACATTTATAATAAAACCTCTTTTTGATTGGATTTTTTTTATAAATCTATAATACAATAGAGGTCCAGGTAACCGCCAATTGACTTACTCATAAAGAGGGGCTGAGATTAATTCTTAGCTTTCCGATCCAACGGCCTGTACCACTTTGTCCCCCACGATCTCCTCCAACTTATTTCAACAACCGTTCTCCACGTCCTACTCTTTTTCCTTCGTTCCTTCTACAGCTCTCATAATCTCTTCTCTCCCTCCTCAGTAACGTTAAACCCAGTTTTAATTTCAATTGGGCTCCCTATTTTCCCCTCTCAATCTTCGGCTGTTTCCCATCAAGATTGCCTGTTTCATCATCAAAGGAATACTCACAACACATATAATTTTTATACTCTCTGCAATGTCGCTGATTAATTTCTTACACACCAATCACAGTGCACACTCACGGCATACCCTCTGTTTAATGGTTTTTACATTTCTTTTTATTTGTGCAAAATTTCATTACTGCCCAAGTGCAATAAACCATGACTCCATCTTCAGCCAAAACCATTCCTTCTTTCCCAAAACCCTGACCAATTGATTCCCCCAATTCCATCATCTTTACCTTCTTCCCCAGATGACTCAATTTCTAAAAATTTTAAGGTTTTCTTGCGAATTCGACCTGCTCATCTAATTACAGTACCTCCGACACACTCCAGCCCCCAACCCCCTCTGAAAATTATAGAAAAAGAAAAAGAAAGCAATTTTACCTCCATTAAATGTAACTCAACGCACATAGAAACCTCCCTCATAAAGATGGAGTAATTCACAAAACAAATGCAGTGTAGACTCCAGGAGGCAAAACAGCATCGAAGAATTTCAGACCGTCGTTCAGTCTGGCCGCAATCCGTCTAAATCCGGCCGCAGAGCGTCCCCGATCCGTCCGCAATTCGCTGCCGTACCCAACTCCTCCCTTGCTTCTTCCTCCACCATTGTTGACTCACCCATCCCTTCCCCCTCTCTCCGGCTGCTCTCCATTGCCGGCGTTCAGCATTTTTTTTCCGTCTCCTCCATGGTTCGACTTCAGATTGAAATTGGAGAAAAATTGAAAGCCTAACTTCAAAATATGCGTGGAGGCGAAGTGATGTTGGAGTCAACAAAGATGATTTTAGGGACGGATCAATGCTTTAATCACTTCAATGTGAGCAAATCTGGGTTGAGCTTGGTTGTCGGAATCCGGAAATCCATGGGAGAGGCGGCTTCTGTGGAGAAGAAGAGTGAAATTTAATTGACCAAATCTAGAATTTTATGGTTAGGCTTTTATTAGGATTAGATTTAAAATGGGGTGGGCTGGGCTTTATTTAGTGTAAATAAGTGAAATTTAGTTGGGTTGGACTTGGGCTTTGGATGAAATAATCAACTTCAGCATAATTGTGTGAATGGGTTAATATTTTTATGTATACATTTGAAACATTTTAGAATACACATATTTATTATTTTTAATTAAAATAATATTATTAAAAGTAAATAGCACTATTTTTTGGATAAATATATATACTTAATGTTTAAATTTTGTGGCAAAATTGGTCTTTTTTGGATGACCGTTCAAAATTGGCTTGATTTTATTTTAGCTGAGTAACATTATTATATGTCAAAATTTTAGAAAAATCAATTTTTTCAACTAATTTGGAAAAAATATTTTTTTAAAATGCGATGTAAGATTTTTGTAATCAACTATAACTTTTTTTAAAATGCATAGTGCTATTTTTGTATATACTACTGTTTATTTTTTAGGGGTATGATTATATGTAATAATTATTCTTTATTTGAATGTTGATTTAGATAGTGTTTTATACTATAGATTTACAAGTTGTGTTTAATTTTATAGATTTCAAAAAAATGAACAATCAAGGAACATTGAATATTTATGGATATGGTGATTCGGCTCTAAGTGAAACAGTAAGTTAATATTTTACTATTACTATTTTATTGTAAATATTTGTTTTTATCATATGTGATATGTGATTGTGATAATAATGTGATTTTTAGATTGACATTTTGCGAAGAAACAATGTCTCGATTGTCATGCGAGAACCTTTTGAACACGATGAAATGATAAGGGTAAACATTTGATGTTACATTAAGTTTTTATTTCTTTCTTTATTTATTTATTTACATTATTTAACGGATATATATAGATTTTTTTGACTAATATTTAGAATTCATTATTAGGATCAAAATCGACTTACCAACCTACCGACAGTTGCATTGCCCCCACTGGTATTTAATTCATTTCAGTTTAAATATTTAGTATTGTTTATTTATAATTTCAGTTTAAATATTTATTATTGTTTATTTATATTTATAATTTGATATAGATGCATGTAATTTAATTTTATTTATTATAATTCTGTCAAATTATATCAAGTTACTTACCACTTCAATAATTATTTTATCATCATTCTCAAATATTTGAATCATATATTTGTAACCGCCAATTGACTTACACATAAAGAGGGGCTGAGATTAATTCTTAGCTTTCCGATCCAACGACCTGTACCACTTTGTCCCCCACGATCTCCTCCAACTTCTTTCAACAACCGTTCTCCACGTCCTACTCTTTTTCCTTCGTTTCTTCTACAGCTCCCATAATCTCTTCTCTCCCTCCTCAGTAACGTTAAACCCAGTTTTAATTTCAATTGGGCTCCCTATTTTCCCCTCTCAATCTCCGGCTGTTTCCCATCAAAATTGTCTGTTTCATCATCAAAGGAATACTCACAACACAGGTAATTTTTATACTCTCTGCAATGTCGCTGATTAACTTCTTACACACTAATCACAGTGCACACTCACGGCATACTCTCTGTTTAATGGTTTTCACATTTCCTTTTATTTGTGCAAAATTTCATTACTGCCCAAGTGCAATAAACCATGACTCCATCTTCAGCCAAAACCATACCTTCTTTCCCAAAACCCTGACCAATTGATTCCCCCAATTCCATCATCTTTACCTTCTTCCCCAGATGACTCAATTTCTAAAAATTTTAAGGTTTTCTTGCGAATTCGACCTGCTCATCTAATTACAGTACCTCCGACACACTCCAGCCCCCAACCCCCTCTGAAAATTATAGAAAAAGAAAAAGAAAGCAATTTTACCTCCATTAAATGTAACTCAACGCACATAGAAACCTCCCTCATAAAGATGGAGTAATTCACAAAACAAATGCAGTGTAGACTCCAGGAGGCAAAACAGCATCGAAGAATTTCAGACCGTCGTTCAGTCCGGCCGCAATCCGTCTAAATCCGGCCGCAGAGCGTCCCCGATCCGTCCGCAATCCGCTTTTTCACTTTTCTCCTTAATTCCTGCACCACCCAAAAAAGTGTATATTTTCCTGGAACAGAGGGAGTATGTGTCTAAGTTGTAGAATATAGTTATGCGGGTGGGCAAATAGTTATTCGTCGAATGTACTTGATCACATTTGCTGTTGTGGTGCCCTTTATGGAGCTTACGATTTTCTCTTATTAAAATGTTTTAAGAACAACATTGCGTACGAGGGATGTTACTTTTGATAAGTATTCTGCCGAACCAACATTGTATGTTGTTAGAAGAATTAGAACCTATTTATCAACCTATCTATTAGCATAATTAACCCTTCCAAACTTCATAGTACATAATTAAAATATAACAGGTTCTGATAACGAACGATATTCATTGAAAATTAAATAATTTGTTAACGAACTCAAAATTTAAATAAGAAATAAATACAAAAGAAATAGGTATAGAAAATTATGGGTACATGCAGATTCATCATAGTTAGGCAAAGAAAAAAAAAACTCTGGTATCCTACTACCTTCGTCCCAAAATGAATGTAGCCAATTTGAAAAACTTTTAGACATTTTAGGACGGATAATTATTAAAGATCAAGAACAAAGACAAAAAGAAGAAAATTCTCATAAATTAAGTGATATATATGAATTCATGCAATTCAAGTAAATAAATCGCTCTCATTTTGTTAAAAATAAATAGAATTAAAAGGGGGAAGATAAATACTAGACTTAGTGCATTTTGAAGGACTTGAACTCAACCACGTTTTATTTATATTGTACTGTCACCGTGTCATTGGCACGGGAGGGGAGTACTAGTATGTTAACATTATAAGGGCAAAATGAATACTCCCTCCGTCCCATGATAATATATAAACTTTCCTTTTTGGGCGTCCCACAATAATACTCCCTCCGTCCCGGTTCACTTGGCACCAAAATGAATGACACAATAACTAAGAAAAAAGAATAAAATAAAAAAAATGTATGGTAGAAAATGAAGAGAGAGAATGAGTGGGGTAAATAGTAGTGTTGGTTGAATAAATTGAGTGGTGGAAAATGAAGAGAGAGAATGAGTGGTGGGGTAGAGTGAATATAAAATTATAAAAAGTTTGCCATTTTGGGTAGTGTCAAGTGAAGTGGGATGGACCAAAATGGAAATTAGTGCCAAGTGAAGTGGGACGGAGGGAGTATATACTTTCCTAAAATGGAAATGAATCTTTACTATTTCCTCCACTCATTCTCTCTCCTACATTATTTTAATACTCACATCACCATTATAATTTACTATTCTCTCCACTCATTCTCTCTCCTATTTTATTTTCACACTCACAACACTTTCAATATAATATTTCCTCCTTAATTCCCGTGCAAAATCCAAAAGTCTATAAAAATGTTGGACGGAGGGAGTATTTTTTAAAAAAAATATATTTACATTATAAGAGTATAAATGTCATAATATGTTCAAAATTTGTTATTTATGAAATAAAACTCTTAATTTAAAATGAATCAAAAAAGAAAGTAGGATTCTTTAAATAAGTTTAAATAAGCGGGACGGAGGAGTATGATTTTGTAGTTGCAAATTAATGCTAGCCTCGTCACCTCATCTTCATTTCCACATTACATGTTCATATGATAATCTTAGAAATCATTTAGCAATTTTTAATTGTTAATTAAATGGCTGAAAGGCAATCAAGTTTGCATGTTACTCCCTTTGTCCTATAAATGTCACACATTTTTAGTACGTCATCAGTAACATTTTTAAATAAGAAAATAGTTTTTTTAGAAAAAGTGCTAACCAAAATAATTTTATTCCTACTTTTTTTTCACATTTTTTAACTGTAATAACACCATTTTACGGTATAAAACATGTCCTCTGATAATAATAATATATACTCCCTCCGTCCCATTACAAATCACACACTTCCTAAAATAGAAAGGAATCTTTATTATTTCCTCCACTCATTTTCTCTCCTACATTATTTTAATACGCACAACACTATTATAATTTACTATTTCCTCTACTCATTCTCTCTCCTATTTTACTTTTACACTCACAACATTTATATCATTATTTTTTTCCTTAATCTACGCGTGAACAGTAACTGTCCGCATTATAATGGGACGGAGGGTAGTATATACTCCCTCCGTCCCGCTAGTAACCGCACTGTTACTGTTTGCGCGGGGATTAAGGAAAAAAATAATGATATAAATGTTGTGAGTGTAAAAGTAAAATAGGAGAGAGAATGAGTGGAGGGAATAGTAAATTATAATGGTGTTGTGAGTATTAAAATAATGTAGGAGAGAGAATGAGTGGAGGAAATAGCAAAGATTCTTTGCCATTTTAGGAAGTGTGCAATTTATAATAGGACGCCCAAAATAGAAAATGTGCGATTTGTAGCGGGACAGAGGGAGTATATATATACTAGTAAAAGTCCGTGTCCGAGGACACGTGTTTTTTTTTTTTTTTAATTAAATTTTTTTTTTAATTAATTTTTTTTTTAATTTAAAAAAAAAAAATTTTTTAAGGGCAAAATGGGAAAGGAACAACTTAGTGAGGGCAAAATGGAAAATTTGTCATTTGAAACTGTTCACACAACTGTTCATAGTACCGGTGTGATTTATACTATACTCCCTCCGTCCCGGTCGACTTAGAATATTTTGAAATGGCACAGGGATTAAGGAAAAGGTAAATGTTGTGAGTGTAATTTAAAAATAGGAGAGAGAATGAGTGGAGGGAATAGTAAATTATAATGGTGTTGTGAGTATTAAGAGAATGTAGGAGATAGAATAGTGATTTAAGGTTTCCATTTTGGGCCGAATAGTGATTTAAGGTTTCCATTTTGGGCCGTCCTAAGTCGGGTGGGACGCCCAAAATGGCAAAAAGTCCTAAGTCGGTCGAGACGGAGGGAGTATATATATATATATATATATATATATATATATATATATATATATATATATATATAATACATGTTGTACATCGTTCCTAAGGTATACTCATATCTTAAAGTGGCTCAAAGGTGATTTTCTGTGTTGGCTTCTCCAAAATTTCTAGCTCTGCTACCGGTATCATGGTTAATATGAAATGCATTTATCTTACGAGCATTCAGAGAAGCCGACATCGAAAATCACCTTTGAGCAACTTTAATTGGACCAATTTTGTAAATAAATTATACGGAGTAAAATAAATTTTGAAACATATATTAGTGGGTAGGTTGGTGGTCCAATATTCTATGGAAAAGTGGCAATGTGAACCATTGAACATGGGGCTTATTTTTTTTAATTTTTTTTTTAAACCAACTTTTCCATATAAGATCCAGAATAAGTAACACTATATAAGGAGAAAAGTACCTAGACCTACAAGTCACAAGTTAACTCTACTCAATTTTCCATGCCATTTTCTTGCTAACAAACCAAGAAAATGGTAGCATCAAAGGGTTCCATCTCTTTTCTTTTCCTCTTCATTTTCCTCTTCATTTTCATCTCCATTTCTTCTGCTTATCCGGTGCGGAAAAGACAATATCAACCCTGCAAAAACCTGGTATTCTTCTTCCATGACATTATATACAATGGCCAAAATGTCGAAAATGCTACTTCGTCCATAGTGGGTGCACCCCATGGCTCAAACTTGACAATTCTCGCTGACAAGTTCCATTTTGGTAATATGGTTATTTTCGACGATCCCATTACTCTTGACAACAATTTACATTCCCCTCCGGTTGGTAGGGCCCAAGGGATGTACATGTACGACACGAAATACACCTACACTGCGTGGCTAGGGTTTTCGTTCGTATTCAACACCACACAACATCAGGGTAGCATAAATTTTATTGGGGCCGATCCACTAATGAACAAGACTAGGGATATATCCGTGGTTGGTGGGACCGGAGATTTCTTTATGCATCGGGGTATTGCAACTATAATGACCGATTCTTTTGAAGGGGAAGTATATTTCAGACTTCGAGTTGATATTAAGTTCTATGAATGCTGGTAATTTTGATAGCGAAAATATGGAGATTGAGCATGTTCAAGTTCATCAATACTCCCTCCGTCCCGCTTATTACTTCACCATTTTGGCTCCGGCGCGCAAATTAAGGTGGAGAAAATGTTGTGAGTGTAATTTGAAAATAGGAGAGAGAATGAGTGGAGGGAATAGTAAATTATAATGGTGTTGTGAGTATTAAAATAATGTAGGAGAGAGAATGAGTGGAGGGAATAGTAAAGATTCCTTTGCCAAAAAAGGAAAGGTGAAGCTTTCAATAGGACACCCAAAATGGCAAAAAGTGAAGTTATCAGCGGGACGGAGGGAGTATATGTTATCTTTTTCCTTTTTTTAAAAATAAGTAAATAATGATAATGATATTAATGATAATCCAAAAACTTTATACATTTGGAGCTAGTAAGCCAAATTCCAAAAACTTCGTATATATAAAAACTTCGTCATATACTTCACAAAGCCAACTACCGAGAGAGTAATTTTTATAAATGTAATGGCAAAAAACTTTATACCTCCCCATCAAAGTTTTATTGATACTATTTTCTCTTCAAGTATTCTGAAACTAGATAAACGTGATTTAAAATCTGATACCTTGTTTCCGCCTAAGTTGTCGGACTCTATTTGTGATGAATTTATCGGTGTTTGTCCCACTTCGGACTTCCACAGTTCATTAGCAAAGTGAGTGGTATAAATCAGACGAAAAAGATTATTATGTTTTCGATGATTAATATGTCCCTGTTAATTAAGCCCAATATGCATCCTACTTTAGCAGGCCAACAATTATTAGAGGCCATTTATCCAAAATCAGTAGACATTATGTTAGGCCCGCAGAATATGGTCATTACTTATAATTGACTTCAAAAAATGTTTTACGCGTGGTTTAAAATTTTACAAGTCAAAATTAGAAATTACTTGAAACATTGTTTTATGGTGGGTGTTTGATTTTTACATCAAAATTAGACATAACTTCAAATACTAATGTTTTGTACGTGGAGGTTACAATCTTACATCGAATGTCTTGGTGAGGACAGAAACACTTGCCATTTTGCTTTGGCTTTCGCATAGTGACATCCACGTTTACATTTTGTTGTCTGATTTTTATGGTTGAAGCGTTGCAGTAGTTGCTGCGTTGTAACAGATTTATTTCAATAAATCTAATAGAAGTGGTTAAAAAAATTGTTTGGCTTGACTTTGACTTGGCTTACCTAAGCCATAAAACAGAAAAATTCTTATCCTACAAATAGTGGTTGGCTATTGTGTATAATATTTTTTTCATTGTATTTTTGGAACATTAAATCATTAAGCACATTATAAAAAAAATGACATATTGTGGAGGTAGGTGTAGATGTAAAAATTAGAGTAAAAGTGGAGATATTAAGCATCAACAAAACCTAACAGTTGCTGCAAAAAGGGTGTTATTATGATTTTCTTGAGTTTAATTAATTACTCCCTCCGTACCTTGAAAGATTGTCTCATTTGTCATTTTGACTTGTCCCAAAAAGTATGTTTCATTTCTAAACTTAGGCATGAATGTTAGTGCAAATCTACTAAGGTACAAGAAGGTGAAGTTTTTCCTTAATAATTGCAAAATGTACAACAGGACAATCTTTTAGGGACAGAGGGAGTATCATATTACCTCCATCCTAAAATAATTTATTTTTTTTAAATGTTAAATGTTTACATATTTGGACCAAGAGAGTCCAATGTGGGTCAATGATGATGTTAGCCTTATACTCGAAGTAGGGGTGGACATGGTTCGATTCAAATCGCAGTTTGAGATCGAATCGAACCAAATCACGCAGTTTGGTTTGGTTTTTTTCTATAAATGGTTTAGCTTGGTTTGAAAATTTAATAAACCGTGTGGTTCGGTTCAGCTCGCAGTCTGGAACCTCAAAATCGAACCAAACCGAACCGAACCAAACCGATTCAGACCGAACCGCGGTTTAGAACCGTGAAACCGAACCACGGAACCGAACCATGAAATTCTTGATTTCTCTTGGAAAGAGCAATGTGAAGAATTTTGCATTTGGATCGTACTTGAATTTATTGGATTTGGTACTTTGGTATAATCTATTTGGTTTGATACTTTTATCTTGCTACTAAGACATTTGACTTTTATTTAATGGTTGAATCTTGAATTTGTAATTTTGTATCTTTACTTTAGACAATGTCTTGTAATTTGTTTTGAGATGGTTTCTTTTGTTGTACTTGTTAGAACAATGAACTTTCAGTTTACTAAAACTCATTCCTATTTGGATAGTAGTATTTGTGTTTTATGTTTAATATATATGATTGCTAGTTTGATAAAAAAAATATGTAAAGAGCAACGCTTTTAGTTGGACAGGTTTGTAGTTCGGATAGCAGTCTAGATCGCAGTTCAGACCACGGTTTGAACCGTTTATGAAACCGTGGTTTGAGACCGAACCGAACCAAACCGAGGTGGTTTGGTTTGAAATTTTCTATGGTTCGATTTGGTTTGGGATTTTCCCAAACCGAGTACTAGCGGTTTGGTCTCCAAATTCCTTTCAAACCGAACCAAACCGAACCATGTCCACCCCTAACTCGAAGCTAAATGTATACCACTGTAAATATACCACTGTAAAGTTCCCAACATATTTCTCATCTATCTATATATAATAACAAGGTTTTGATAAATGTTTGGCCAATGCAGGGCATTTTGGACATTTCACGTTGTGGCAAAGAGGCAATAAACAAGGCAGAAAATCAACGTGGCAATCTGTTACAGGTTGAGAATTATTATTTTTTTTTAAAAACCACTTTGGACACCTGTCGACTTTCAGGGGAGGGGCATTTTAGACTTTTCCTTGGCGCGTGTATTCCACTCGCCGCCAATGGCACGTTCTCTCCGCATTATTTCGTTTTTCTTTTTTCTTTTTTTTTTCCTTGACACATGGCAATACACCATTGGCTGGAAGGATTTCAAAAAAAAAAAAATTATCCCATTTCTTTGACCTCAAATATTATATATTAAATTATTTTTTTTAAATTTTTTTTTACACCAAAATTCATAATTTTTTCCCTCTTTAAATAGAGACTTCTTTCATTTGATTTGGACAAATAAAAAAATTCATCTTTTTTAAATATAAATTTGTTAATTATCCTTTACTTAATTTTCAATTTCTTTTTAGTTAAAATTAATTACGTGTGAAGTAATATTTTTAATTATAAATGAATGATAATATAAATAATAATATTTTTACTAATCATAAAAATAAACATGGACTGTAATGTCAATTCCCATCTGAATGAAGGCGAAAATCCAAAAAAAAAAAGAAAAATTACTCAATTCTTGCTACGTGTTTCATATTAGATGGATGATAAGTTGAATTGTACAGGTGTCTTTCATGCAAATTTAACTATTAACAATTGTTCTACTTCTTCTTCAGTTGGAATATAATTTATTAAAAACTGTAGTTCTTCAATTCTTCCTTTTAGCTCAAACATTCCTTGGGTTGGTATTTCTTCTTCGCGGTTAGTTTTAAATTTCAAATTTGAATTCAATTTCAAATATCACATTCTCATTCGTCGTTCTCTATATATACTATTATATTTGCTAAGAAAACATATCTCTATATATGTAAAAGCAAGAAAGTCTTGGTTTCCCCCCCAAAAGTCAAGGGCATTTTAGTAATTTCATGTCGTGACAAAATTGAAACAAAATTGAAGATATTTTGAGAAAAGTCGACGTGGCAAGCTATGAGTGGGAGATAAATTGGCGCGTGTTGTTCACACGGAGGAAAAGGCCCGTGTACGCGGGCGGAGAATGAGGGATATCTCAATTCCCACATCGATAGAAAAGAAAGTGAAATGGCCTTGCCTTGGCATATAATGAGGCCTTTGCCAAGGTTAGCATAATCATTCGGCCGTGGCATTGCTAGAATTGGCCGGCCTTGGCCGTGGCCTTGGATTTTTTCAAAAAATAATTTTGTTAAAAAATTATTTTAAAAACCTAATTTTAAAAAGAAAAAAAAATTAAAAACGGTTAAAACGGGTATAACTGGTAAACCGTAATCGGTTAAGGTGGTTAACCGATCAAAAAAAGAAATATAAATCTAAAACCTTCATTGACCGGTTCGATCGGTTAGGACACTTTGCACATATTCTTGATTATTTTTCTCAAATAATGTCATTACCGATTTATAGCCCACAACCGATTCAAACGAGGAGCATTATCACATCTTTAACAGTTGATTTCAAGAAATGTGTGTGTGTGTGTGAGAGAGAGTGAGTGAGTGAGTGAGTGAGTGAGTGAGAAGGGAATAACAGGAAGAAGGAGGAAGGATGGTGGGGATTAATTTCCAATTTTTGTCCCAACCGGTCATACAGAAGGCAAGAAATCGGTCAAGAGAAAATGAAAATTTAGCCGGTCCAAGGTTATGACTGATCCAAAAACATCCCCAACCGATCCAAGGCAAGGATCGGTCAAGGGCCTCAAGGCAAGGCAACAGTCAGACAACAAGGCAATAATAAAATGAAATTTTGGAACGGTCAAGGCCTCAAGGTAGGCAAGGCAGGGCAACGGTCCAGTCCACTTTCAATGTCTTTCATCCAAGACTTCTTTAATATTAATGGGCAAAGATCGGTCAAGGGGCAAGGATCGGTCAACCCCAAGCCCAACACGTGTGAACTAACCGATCCAAACTCCGTCTCACTTTAAATTACAAAATAATAATTATTAATAAAGAAAACTATATAGAAATATTATTTTTTCCGTCGGTCAACAACAATTTGGTCAACAAACTCACTTATTCCAAACCAAACCAAGGTACAAACTCCGTCTCACTTTAAATTACAAAATAATAATTATTAATAAAAAAAACTAAATAGAAATATTATTTTTTTCATCTCAAATAAATACTTTAAAAAATATACTGACAGAAGAAAGACACTGATATTGAAATGTATGGTGGGACCGATGAGCAGATGGAGAAGATCAGGAAGATTGTTCGTTTTAAACCTGACCGATGAGCAGATGGGTTAATTAAGGGGTATCGGTAATGGAAAAACTAAGGACGAACAAATTCGGTCAACCGACCATGATCGCCACTCATTCTCACTCCATTATATTCTTTAATCAAGCCAAGTGGCATGAGTTTATTGATCCAATCAAAATTTTAATTATCTTTTAAAATATAATTTTAATGTAGTTATAAATTTATTTATTTTAATTATCTTTTAAAATATAATTTTAAACAATAATTTATGATTAGGATTATTCAATTTGTGATACGGATCCTCCAAAAATCGGTAGGTAATAAGTAGAAATCATTGGATTGCCGATAGACTAAGCTCCAGTCGAAATGTGTGCCCGGCCAATTGAGGCTAGCATTAACCGACAGCTGACCTAGGCAACTCCACCAAGTTAAATGAAGAAGCCGACTAAGACGGAAAGAGAAACCAGTCATACATACACAGAAGAAGTAGAAGAAATCGGTCAATATAATATTTTTAGGTTCACATTGTTCAAAAACAATCCAGACACAACCAATTAACCAATAAATTTAGTTCCCAGCAAAAGACCAAAACTCCAATAGCTTGACTATTAAAATCATCATATATGAACTTTCATATTTTAAATCGAAAAAGGTTAGAGAATACACCTTTGAGAACGGGAGCAAGGGATCATGGTATCTTAAACACCTTTGAATATTATCTATTTGGCGAGGTAGAGAAGAAAGGACAGCGCAAAGCAACATTCATTAAGACGGTTGTCGCCATATTCATATATGAACCAGATCCGTACAGATCTAAAAGGGTGATGGCGATAATAGACATGGAAGGAGCACATAATGGCAATGATGTCTTAGCGACGAGCATAACCGGCGAAATAATCGGTGTTGAGGTAAGAAGGCTGGGGACCGGAACGGTGGATGGAGGTTGACCGATGAATGGAGAGAGCAAAATGGAGTCCCCAGAGGCAGTGTGTTTGGAGAGAGAGAGAGATATGTATGTGTTTGAGAGAGAGGGTGAACCGGTGAAGAGATCCAAATGAGAAGGGACGGGAGGGAGGTTACGGTTTATATGAGGTTGAGAGTAGTTTGGGTGTTTAGAGGTTTCATTTACAAATCATGTGGGAGGCAAATGGGTGTGAGAGGTGTTTGGAAAAACTTTGTTTTTGGAATAAGGAAAAGAGAGTGTCCTTAAAAGAAAATAATATCTAAACAAAGGGCCTTTTAGGAAGTAATCAATAAACATTGAATCAATTATGATCATCTAAAATTTTGTACTATCCTCGATCAAAATATCTGTCTGTCTGTTGACCAATTTTTTTGTTAAAATTTTTGGTAAAATATATTCAAATTACTATTTTATTTTTAAATTGAAAATATTACTCCCTCCGTCCCAGATCAAGAGTCCTACTTTCCTTTTTGGTCCGTCCCAGACCAAGAGTCTCTTTCCTTAAATGGAAAGTTTTCCATATATTTATACCCTTATCATCTTCATATATTTACAAAAAAACCATTACTATTCCTCCCACTCATTCTCTCTCCTATTAAATATTTTTAACTTTTACATTCTCTCTCCTATTTTCTATCACACATTTAACTTTTACATTCTCTCTCCTATTCCCTACCACACATTTAACTTTTATATTCTCTCTCCTAAAATTTTCTACCCACTTTAAAAAAAATTCTTAAGAAGCGTGAAATCCCCCCGAGGACCCTTGGTCTGGGACGGAGGGAGTATAATTTATTAATTGTTTTAAAATGGAATTATTTGAGAAAAAAAATCTTAAATTGAATATTTTATGTTTATTTTATTGTCATCATTTCTTAATATAAACTTTTTTAAAACTATTTTGAATGAGAAAATGTTGTAAAAAAAAACAAGTGGAGAAAAATAATCTTTTATATATTAAATTTTAATTATTAAATACAATAACATAATTTTTTTGACG
Organism: Adenophora triphylla var. japonica; assembly: GCA_022495995.1. Taxonomy (NCBI): domain Eukaryota; kingdom Viridiplantae; phylum Streptophyta; class Magnoliopsida; order Asterales; family Campanulaceae; genus Adenophora; species Adenophora triphylla. The sequence continues at coordinate 81,353 of JAFEMH010004528.1, read as the reverse complement.
TATGATTTGTAAATTAATGCTCCTACTCTTCTTGAAGAATTGAAGGAATTATGAACTTTTTGACTTCTTAATACTAGCTTTGACCGGTAAACTTAATGTTATTGCTCTTACTCTTAGCTTTGACCGGTTAACTGATGTGACCGATGATTTCAAGAGTAAAATTAGCTTCGTACTATCCACATTTCCATCGGCTCATAGTTTCCAATGAATTGAAGGAAATATGAATATCTATACATCGGTCACAATAAATTTTTTGACACGCTTCTCCTCAACCGACCTCAACCGATGTATCAGTAAAATTAGCATTACCGGTTAACGGATGGTTTGACCTCCTCATAGGTTTCAAGCCGACAAACTATTTGCGAATTTAAACTTGCTCAATTTTATTTTAATTTATGCTATTAAAAAAAACTAAAATTTGAACTCGCTACAAGTAGGCCAACCGATCCAAACAAGGCCACGATCGATCCAAACCAAACAAAGGTACAAACTCCGTCTCACTCTAAATTACAAATTAATAATTATTAATAAAAAAACTAAATAGAAATATTATTTTTTTCATTTCAAATAAATACTTTAAAAAATATACTTCTATAAAAAATTATAATCTTCATTTAAAAAATAAATATTACTTTCGACTCAAAATGAATAACCAAAAAAATAATACTACATTTTTGTCAAAAAAATGAACATTACTTTCTTCATCCCAATGAATATTTTAAAAAATAATACTGCTTCATTTGCCTAAAAAATTAATGTTTGTAATGTTAGTGCCTTCGTTTCAATATATGACATTAATTTTTTAAACAAATGAATGAAGTAATATTTTATAAAATATTCAATGGGACGAAGATAGTAATTTATTTTTTAAGACGACGTAGTATTCTTTTGTAAAAATTAATGTTTACTTTCTTCATTCCAATTTGATCTATGTACTGATAATGTAGTGTTTAAGGAAATTTTTCATAATGTATAAATTTATTTCACTTTTTTGTTGTTTTTCTTTAATTTCTGTTTTAGAATAACCTGTAATGATCCGTGCATCGCACGGGAGTTACACTAGTTCTCATAAAAATGCAATCTTTACTTTCCAATGTAACTCCCCCATGTCCTGTTGGTGATTTTAGTGTCATCAACTTGTTTTATTGTAATGGTGATTTACTAAGAGATCAATGTGATTCGTATTAGACTCGGATACGAGTAAGGGAAAGTGTGGAGTACACACTCGTTTGAGCTAAAACGAAGTCAACCTCGATATAGAAGTAAAAGTTAAAGGGTAGCTCTTTTTCTTGATCGGTATGAACGGCACGGCCGTGCGGTTCATATGACACGGCCGTGCAGGTATGAACAACACGGCCGTGCGGTTCATAAGACACGGCCGTGCGGTTCTGTACAGATGCCTTTTCAAAATGAAGAGACACATTGCTTGGCTAAAGTCATGTCTTTTGATTGTACCCTTTAACTAATACCTCCCCATCTGTATATATACAGAGATTGATCTCAGTTGTACAGATATGAAAAACACAAGTGATACAACAATAACGAAAGCAAACAATTCTCAAAGTTTTGATTTGTTCTCTTTGCCTAGAAAACAAATTGCGTGATTGTCTTATCCCAATAAAGATTTTGTGTAACCCAGGCATTAAGGGTCGAAATACTTTATTCGGAAAGTGGATTATACACGATTCAATCATATATCCGGCCTTAGTATCAAGATCGAGACCCTATTTCCCCTACAAACGAATAAAGTATTTGGTGATACTTTCATGGTTTGGTGGAAGTACTTTGAAGGAGATGACGAACAAGTTTGGAAAGCTAGACAAGTTTGAAGGGCAAGACTTCGAGACGTTGGCGTAAGAAGATGCACTTCCTTTTAACTACATTAAAGGTGGTGTATGTTCTTTCTACCCCTATTCGGAATTGCTTGAAGATGACAACTTGGAGGCAATCGGACGTAGATCAAAGTGGGAAAACGACGACTACATCTGCGAGAGGACACATATTAAACGGTATGTCGATTCTCTCTTTGACATCTATCAAAATGAGGAATCTGCTAAAGAGTTATGGGATTCTCTTGAATCCAAGTACATGGCAGAGGATGCTTCTAGTAAGAAGTTCCTTGTGAGTAATTTTAATAATTACAAAATGGTCGATTCAAGACTGTCATGGAACAATTCAATGAACTCCTTAGAATCCTTGGACAATATACACAACATGGATTGAAGATGGATGAGTCAATATCTGTTTCAAGTGTGATTGATAAATTGCCTCCCTCCCGGAAGGATTTCAAACACACCTTGAAACATGGTAAAGACGATCTATCTTTGGTTCAACTTGGAAGTCACTTGCGCATAGAGGAATCTCTTAGGGCGCAAGAAGATGACAAAGGCAAAGGAAAAGAAGTTGCTGGACCCTCGATCAATATGATTGATGAGGGTGGAAACAATAAAAACAAAGGAAAGAAACGTAGTTTCAATGACAATGGTTACGGTCCCAACAAGAAGCCTAAATTGGCATGTTGGAAGTGTGGCAAAACTGGTCACTTTAAGAAGGATTGTCGTGTTGGAAACAACAAGAAAGGCGCAAGCACAAGTGGTTCGGGAAAGGGGTCTAAGGACCATTCTCAAAACCAAGGTCAGAATTTAATTCATAGTTGGAACAGATTTATTAAAAATTCTGTTTCAATAATTTACGAGGCATTTTATGTGCAGGATGATGCTATTGCGTGGTGGATTGATTCCGGTGCCATTGCTCATGTTTGTAAAGATCGTTGTTGGTTTAAGACATACGAACCAATGGAAGACGGATCTGTCCTTTACATGGGTGATGACCATTCCGCTCCTATTCAAGGAAGAGGAAGTGTGGTATTGGAATTTAGTTCGGGAAAAACGATTTCTTTGTTTAATGTTTTATATGTACCTAAACTTCGTAAGAATTTAATTTACAGGTCCTGTCTTGAACAAGTGTGGTTATAAACAAGTTTATGAATCCGATAAGTATATCTTATCGAAGTCGGGTGTATTTGTAGGATTTGGTTATTATAACAATGGGATGTTTATGTTGAATTTGAATAAAATTCCTGTTAACTCTAGTTCTGTTTATATGACTTCCTCTGTTGTTGTTAATTCCTCATTATGGCATGCTCGGTTAGGACATGTGCACTATAAAAGAATGCTTGAAATGTCCAAAGATGGTTTGATTCTGTTATTGATAATAATACGGAAAGGTGTAATACTTGCATGTTAACAAAAATCACTAGGAAACCTTTTAAAAGTGTTACAAGGAATTACGTAAAACTTGAATTGATACATAGTGATTTATGTGATTTTCATGCAACTCCATCTTTAGGCAATAAAAAGTATATTGTCACTTTTATAGATGATGCCTCTAGGTTTTTCTATATTTATTTGCTGCATGCAAAAGATGAAGCCCTAGATAAATTTAAAATTTATAAAACTGAAGTTGAACTTCAACTTAATGGCTTGATTAAAACCTTACGTACGGATAGAGGTGGTGAATATTATGATCCTAAATATTTCCAATCCGTAGGGATAATTCATGAGACTACGGCTCCTTATGTACCACAACAAAATGGTGTGGTGAAAGGAAGAATAGAACTCTTGAAGAAATGGTTAACGCCATGTTGTCTTACTCGGCTTGAGTGACGGGTTTTGGGGTGAAGCCATGTTAACGGCATGTCATCTATTGAATAGAGTTCCTAATAAAAGGAACAAGATTACCCCATATGAGCTTTGGTATAAGAAACGACCAAACTTGACATTTTTGCGAGTTTGGGGATGTAGGGCCGTGGTTAGACTTCCGGACCCTAAAAGGAAAAAGTTGGGAGAAAAAGGTATTGATTGCATCTTTGTTGGATATGCTTTGAGCATTCCAAGGCATATAGGTTTTATGTTATAGAACCTAATGAATTCATTTCTATAAACACAATTATAGAATCAAGAGATGCAATCTTTGATGAGAATCGTTTCTCTTCGATACCTAGACCCAAGGATATTATACCAATGTCATTTGAATCTCAAATGGATGATCATTCAATTGATGTACCAAGTGAGACACCGAACCTCGTAAGAGTACAAGAGTAAGGAAAGCTAAATCATATGGTTCGATTTTCAACTATATTTAGTTATGGGATCAAGAGATCAAATTGAATCTCAATACTCTTGCTTGTTATAGTATAGAGGAGGATCCAAGAACCTATGATGAAGCAATAAAATCTCGAGACGTATTGGTTTTTGGAAAGAAGCCATCGATGATGAGATTGGTTCTATTGTGGAAAATAATACATGGGTCTTGTCGATTTACCACCAGTGTAAACCTTTGGGGTGCAAATGGATCTTCAAAAAAAGAAGATGAAAGTCGATGGAACTATCGACAAGTTTAAAGCTCGATTGGTAATCCAAGGCTTTAGACAAAAGGAAGGGATCGATTACTTCGATACCTATGCACCGGTTGCTCGTATCACTACTATTAGATTTACGATAGCTTTGGCGGCTATTCGAATCTATTGATCCATCAAATGGATGTCAAAACGGCATTCTTAAATGGTGATTTGGAAGAAGAAGTGTATATGAAGCAACTGAAGGATTTGTTATGCCGGGTAATGAGCATAAGGTATGTAAGTTAATTAAGTCATTGTATGGGCTGAAGCAAGCACCTAGCGGTGGCATCAAAATTTGATGAGGTTGTTTTGTCGAATGGTTTTGTATTAAATCGGTCAGACAAATGTGTATATAGCGAGATTTGATGAATCCGGTAAAGGTGTAATCATCTGTCTATATGTAGATGACATGTTGATTTTTGGTGACCAAAATGTAGTTGATAAAACTAAGAAGTTTTTGTCATCAAAATTTTCAATGAAGGACATGGGAGAAGCCGATGTAATTCTTGGTATAAAGATTAAACGGATGAACAAGGGAATTGCAATATCACAATCTCATTATATTGAGAAAATTCTCAAGAGGTTTAATTGTGATAATTGTTCTAAAGTTAGTACTCCCATGGATCCTCTTGAGAAACTTGTATCAAATCTTTGGTAAACTGTGTCACGGCTCGAATACTCAAAAGCCATTGGCGGTTTGATGTATGCTATGACGGGCACTCGACTGATATTGCTTATGCGGTTGGAAGATTGAGCAGGTTCACTAGTAATCCTAGTAGACAACATTGGCATGCTATAACGAGGGTGTTCAAGTACTTAAAAGGTACTATGGACTATGGTTTGTGTTATAGTGGACATCCTTCTATATTAGAAGGTTATACCGATGCTAGTTGGATCAACCAAGAAGATTCATCTTCTACTAGTGGTTGGGTGTTCTTACTTGGAGGAGGTGCCATTTCTTGGGCTTCCAAAAGCGAGACATGTATTACACATTCTACAATGGAATGCGAGTTTGTAGCATTGGGCTGGCTTCTTTGGAAAAGAAGCGGAGTGGCTGAACTTGATATATGAGATTCCATTATGGCCAAAACCGATATCACCAATGTCTATCCATTGTGATAGTCTTTGCCACCTTGGCTAGGGCCTATAGTCGATTTATAATGGCAAGTCTAGACACTTGGGTGTCGGACATAGTATGATTCGGGAGTTAATCATGAATGGTGTGATATCGGTTGAGTTTGTTCGGTCGCAACAAAATTTGGGCGACCACTTGACGAAGGGGTTAGCCGGAGACTTGGTAAATAAGTACGCAATGGGAATGGGATTAAAGTCCATTTAATCCTCTAATTGTGAGATACCCAATTCCCTTCTAATACAACGTTAGAAGCTTGAATTCAATGTGGAAAGCTCGCGGTTGGAGATTGGAACACATGTTATTATTTCCCAAGGTATGTGTTCGGACACGCAAGTAAAGGTTAGGTTGAAGAATATCTTCTTAATAGTTCCTTTGAAAAATTGCAAATGCGGGTGCAAGATTAAAGGAACTACCTATGGACATGAAGTTTTGCCGCTTCAAGAAGCTAGGACTTGGCTTCCTATATGTTCACTAATGGATATGGACACATGGCTTGTAAAAGTGTCAAGATTAAACAAAGAGAATTATGCTTGAACTTATGTGTATAGTATCTTCGGTATTCATATGAGTTGACGGGTTCAATCGTTACGACACCCAGATTCTCGAGTATTTGAAATGTGTATTATACTAAGATGAAAATTCAATCGCAAGACACTTTCATTTATGCATTCGTTTGTTTCGTTATTTATACGGTTTAGTAAATCGAAAGGATTACACTAAAATGGAGGGGATTTGTTGGTGATTTTAGTGTCATCAACTTGTTTTATTGTAATGGTGCTTTACTAAGAGATCAATGTGATTCGTATTAGACTCGGATACGAGTAAGGGAAAGTGTGGAGTACACACTCGTTTGAGCTAAAACGAAGTCAACCTCGATATAGAAGTAAAAGTTAAAGGGTAGCTCTTTTTCTTGATCGGTATGAGCAGCACGGCCGTGCGGTTCATATGACACGGCCGTGCGAGTATGAACAACACGGCCGTGCGGTTCATAAGACACGGCCGTGCGGTTCTGTACGAGATGCCTTTTCAAAATGAAGAGACACATTGCTTGGCTAAAGTCATGTCTTTTGATTGTACCCTTTAACTAATACCTCCCCATCTCGTATATATACAGAGATTGATCTCGGTTACGTATATGAAAAACACAAGAGTGATACAACAATAACGAAAGCAAACAATTCTCAGAAGTTTTGATTTGTTCTCTTTGCCTAGCAAACAAATTGCGTGATTGTCTTATCCCAATAAAGATTTTGTGTAACCCAGGCATTAAGGGTCGAAATACTTTATTCGGAAAGTGGATTATACACGATTCAATCATATATCCGGCCTTAGTATCAAGATCAAGACCCTATTTCCCCTATAAAGGGTACAATCAAAAGACATGACTTTAGCCAAGCAATGTGTCTCTTCATTTTGAAAAGGCATCTGTACAGGAACTGCACGGCCGTGTCTTATGAACTGCACGGCCGTGTTGTTGTTCATACACACACGGCCGTGTCATATGAAGCTTGCACGGCCGTGCTGTTCATCTTGATCCCAAAAGAGCTACCCTTTAACTTTTACTTCTATATCGAGGTTGACTTCGTTTTAGCTCAAACGAGTGTGTACTCCACACTTTCCCTTACTCGTATCCGAGTCTAATACGAATCACATTGATCTCTTAGTAAATCACCATTACAATAAAATAAGTTGATGACACTAAAATCACCAACAAATCCCCTCCATTTTAGTGTAATCCTTTGATTTACTAAACTGTATAAATAACGAAACAAACGAATGCATAAATGAAAATGTCTTGCGATTGAATTTTCATCTTAGTATAATACACATTTCAAATACTCGAGAATCGGGGTGTCGTAACGATTGAACCCGTCAACTCATATGAATACCTGAAGATACTATACACATAAGTTCAGTACAATTCTCTTTGTTTAATCTTGACACTTTTACAAGCCATGTGTCCATATCCATTAGTGAACATATAGGAAGCCAAGTCCTAGCTTCTTGAAGCGGCAAAACTTCATGTCCACATAGGTAGTTCCTTTTAATCTTGCACCTGCATTTGCAATTTTTCAAAGGAACTATTAAGAAGATATTCTTCAACCTAACCTTTACTTGCAGTACGAACACATACCTTGGGAAAGATAATAACATGTGTTCCAATCTCCAACTGCGAGCTTTCCACATTGAATTCAAGCTTCTAACGTTGTATTAGAAGGGAATTGGGTATCTCACAATTAGAGGATTAAATGGACTTTAATCCCATTCCCATTCTGAGACTTATTTACCAAGTCTACGGCTAACCCCTTCGTCAAGTGGTCGGCCAAATTTTGTTGCGACCGAACAAACTCAGCTGATATCACACCATTCATGATTAACTCCCGAATCATACTATGTCGACACCCAAGTGTCTAGACTTGCCATTATAAATACGACTATAGGCCCTAGCCAAGGTGGCGCACTATCACAATGGATAGACATTGGTGATATCGGTTTTGGCCATAATGGAATCTCATATATCAAGTTCCGAAGCCACTCCGCTTCTTTTCCAGCCAGCTGACCAATGCTACAAACTCGAGATTCCATTGTAGAATGTGTAATACATGTACGCTTTTTGGAAGCCCAAGAAATGGCACCTCCTCCAAGTAAGAACACCCAACCGCTAGTAGAAGATGAATCTTCTTGGTTGATCCAACTAGCATCGGTATAACCTTCTAATATAGAAGGATGTCCACTATAACACAAACCATAGTCCATAGTACCTTTTAAGTACTTGAACACCCTTGTTATAGCATGCCAATGCTTTGTCTACTAGGATTACTAGTGAACTCGCTCAATCTTCCAGCATAAGCAATATCGGGTCGAGTGCCCGTCATAGCATACATCAAGCGCCAATGGCTTTTGAGTATTCGGTGTGACAGAGGTTTACCCGATTTGATACAAGTTTCTCGGTAGGATCCATGGGAGTACTAACTTTAGAACAATTATCACAATTAAACCTCTTGAGAATTTTCTCAATATAATGAGATTGTGATATTGCAATTCCCTTGTTCATCAGTTTAATCTTTATACCAAGAATTACATCGGCTTCTCCCATGTCCTTCATTGAAAATTTTGATGACAAAAACTTCTTAGTTTTATCAACTACATTTTGGTCTGTGCCAAAAATCAACATGTCATCTACATATAGGCAGATGATTACACCTTTACCGGATTCATCAAATCTGCTATATACACATTTGTCGGTTGATTTAATACAAAACCATTCGACAAAACAACCTCATCAAATTTTTGATGCCCATTTCTAGGTGCTTGCTTCAGCCCATACAATGACTTAATTAACTTACATACCTTATGCTCATTACCTGGCATAACAAATCCTTGAGGTTGCTTCATATACACTTCTTCTTCCAAATCACCATTTAAGAATCTTTGTTTTGACATCCATTTGATGGATCAATAGATTACGAATAGGCTGCCCAAAGCTATCGAAATCTAATAGTAGTGATACGAGCAACCGGTGCATAGGTATCGAAGTAATCGATCCCTTCCTTTTGTCTAAAGCCTTGGATTACCAATCGAAGCTTTAAACTTGTCGATAGTTCCATCGACTTTCATCTTCTTTTTGAAGATCCATTTGCACCCAAAGGTTTACGGCTGGTGGTAAATCGACAAGACCCATGTATTATTTTCCATAATAGAACCAATCTCATCATCGATGGCTTCTTTCCAAAAACCGGCGTCTCGAGATTTTATTGCTTCATCATAGGTTCTTGGATCCTCCTCTATACTATAACGGTAAGAGTATTGAGATTCAATTTGATCTCTTGATCCCATAACTAAATATAGTTGAAAATCGAGAACCATATGATTTAGCTTTCCTTACTCTTGTACTCTTACGAGGTTCGGGTGTCTCACTTGGTACATCAATTGAATGATCATCCATTTGAGATTCGGCCGAGCATTGGTATAATATCCTTGGGTCTAGGTATAGAAGAGAAACGATTCTCATCAAAGATTGCATCTCTTGATTCTATAATTGTGTTTATAGAAATGAATTCATTAGGTTCTATAACATAAAACCTATATGCCTTGGAATGCTCGGCATATCCAACAAAGATGCAATCAACACCTTTTTCTCCCAACTTTTTCCTTTTAGGGTCCGGAAGTCTAACCACGGCCCTACATCCCCAAACTCGCAAAAATGTCAAGTTTGGTCTTTTCTTATACCAAAGCTCATATGGGGTAATCTTGTTCCTTTTATTAGGAACTCTATTCAATAGATGACAAGCCGTTAACATGGCTTCACCCCAAAACCCGTCACTCAAGCGAGTAAGACAACATGGCGTTAACCATTTCTTCAAGAGTTCTATTCTTCCTTTCAGCCACACCATTTTGTTGTAGTACATAAGGAGCCGTAGTCTCATGAATTATCCCTGATTGGAAATATTTAGGATCATAATATTCACCGCCTCTATCACGTACGTAAGGTTTTAATCAAGCCATTAAGTTGAAGTTCAACTTCAGTTTTATAAATTTTAAATTTATCTAGGGCTTCATCTTTTGCATGCAGCAAATAAATATAGCAAAACCTAGAGGCATCATCTATAAAAGTGACAATATACTTTTTATTGCCTAAAGATGGAGTTGCATGAAAATCACATAAATCACTATGTATCAATTCAAGTTTCTGAGAATTCCTTGTAACACTTTAAAAGGTTTCCTAGTGATTTTTGTTAACATGCAAGTATTACACCTTTCCGTATTATTATCAATAACAGGAATCAAACCATCTTTGGACATTTCAAGCATTCTTTTATAGTGCACATGTCCTAACCGAGCATGCCATAATGAGGAATTAACAACAACAGAGGAAGTCATATAAACAGAACTAGAGTTAACCGGAATTTTATTCAAATTCAACATAGATCAAAGTGGGAAAAGATGAAGATGACATATACTTAAAGTGACCAGTTTTGCCACACTTCCAACATGCCAATTTAGGCTTCTTGTTGGGACCAGAACCATTGTCATTGAAACTACGTTTCTTTCCTTTGTTTTTGTTTCTACCATCATCAATCATATTGGTAGATGGTCTGACTTCCTTTCCTTTGCCTTTGTCATTCTCTTGCGCCCTTAGAGATTCCTCTATGCGCAGTGACTACCAAGTTGAACCAAACAGAGATCATCTTTACCATGTTTCAAAGTGTGTTTGAAATCCTTCCGGGGAGGCAGCAACTTATCAATCACACTTGAAACTGATATTGACTCATCCATCTTCAACCCATGTTGAGTATATTGTCCAAGGATTCTAAGGAGTTCATTGAATTGTTCCATGACAGGTCTAGCATCGACCATCTTGTAATTGTTAAAATTACTCACAAGAAACTTCTTACTAGAAGCATCCTCTGCCATGTACTTGGATTCAAGAGAATCCCATAACTCTTTAGCAGACTCCTCATTTTGACAAATGTCAAATAAAGGATCAGACATACCGTTCAATATGTGTCCTCTGCAGATGTAGTCATCGTTTTCCCACTTTGATCTACGTCTGATTGCCTCCAAGTTGTCATCTTCAAGCAATTCCGGAATAGGGGTAGAAAGAACATACACCACCTTTAATGTTGTCAAAAGGAAGTGCATCTGATATGGACATGAAGTTTCCCTTAGACATACACTAGACTTCCGGACCCTAAAAGGAAAAAGTTGGGAGAAAAAGGTATTGATTGCATCTTTGTTGGATATGCTGAGCATTCCAAGGCATATAGGTTTTATGTTATAGAACCTAATGAATTCATTTCTATAAACACAATTATAGAATCAAGAGATGCAATCTTTGATGAGAATCGTTTCTCTTCGATACCTAGACCCAAGGATATTATACCAATGTAATAAATTTGAATCTCAAATGGATGATCATTCAATTGATGTACCAAGTGAGACACCCGAACCTCGTAAGAGTACAAGAGTAAGGAAAGCTAAATCATATGGTTCTGATTTTCAACTATATTTAGTTATGGGATCAAGAGATCAAATTGAATCTCAATACTCTTACTTGTTATAGTATAGAGGAGGATCCAAGAACCTATGATGAAGCAATAAAATCTCGAGACGGGTTGGTTTTGGAAAGAAGCCATCGATGATGAGATTGGTTCTATTGTGGAAAATAATACATGGGTCTTGTCGATTTACCACCAGTGTAAACCTTTGGGGTGCAAATGGATCTTCAAAAGAAGATGAAAGTCGATGGAACTATCGACAAGTTTAAAGAAAGCTCGATTGGTAATCGAGGCTTTAGAGCAAGGAAGGGATCGGTTACTTCGATACCTATGCACCGGTTGCTCGTATCACTACTATTAGATTTCGATAGCTTTGGCGGCTATTCGAGAATCTATTGATCCATCAAATGGATGTCAAAACAAACATTCTTAAATGGTGATTTGGAAGAAGAAGTGTATATGAAGCAACCTGAAGGATTTGTTATGCCAGGTAATGAGCATAAGGTATGTAAGTTAATTAAGTCATTGTATGGGCTGAAGCAAGCACCTAAGCAGTGGCATCAAAAATTTGATGAGGTTGTTTTGTCGAATGGTTTTGTATTAAATCAGTCCGAAAAATGTGGTGCAGTTCCTGTACAGATGCCTTTTCAAAATGAAGAGACACATTGCTTGGCTAAAGTCATGTCTTTTGATTATACCCTTTAACTAATACCTCCCCATCTGTATATATACAGAGATTGATCTCAGTTGTACATATATGAAAAACACAAGAGTGAATTACAACAATATAACGAAAGCAAAACAATTCTCAAGTTTTGATTTGTTCTCTTTGTTTTATGAATACCTGAGCATATACCTTGGGAAAGAAAGAACAAGGGGTCACTTTATGAATCCGATAAGTATATCTTATCGAAGTCGGGTGTATTTGTAGGATTTGGTTATTATAACAATGGGATGTTTATGTTGAATTTGAATAAAATTCCGGTTAACTCTAGTTCTGTTTATATGACTTCCTCTGTTGTTGTTAATTCCTCATTATGGCATGCTCGGTTAGGACATGTGCACTATAAAAGAATGCTTGAAATGTCCAAAGATGGTTTGATTCCTGTTATTGATAATAATACGGAAAGGTGTAATATCAAAGTCAAGTTGTCATCTTCAAGCAATTCCGGAATAGGGGTAGAAAGACCCTATATTTATACAGTTTAGTAAATCAAAGGATTACACTAAAATGGAGGGGATTTGTTGGTGATTTTAGTGTCATCAACTTGTTTTATTGTAATGGTGATTTACTAAGAGATCAATGTGATTCGTATTAGACTCGGATACGAGTAAGGGAAAGTGTGGAGTACACACTCGTTTGAGCTAAAACGAAGTCAACCTCGATATAGAAGTAAAAGTTAAAGGGTAGCTCTTTTTCTTGATCGGTATGAGCAGCACGGGCCGTGCGGTTCATATGACACGGCATGCGTCTGGTATGAACAACACGGCCGTGCGGTTCATAAGACACGGCCGTGCGGTTCTGTCTGAGATGCCTTTTCAAAATGAAGAGACACATTGCTTGGCTAAAGTCATGTCTTTTGATTATACCCTTTAACTAATACCTCCCCATCTGTATATATACAGAGATTGATCTCAGTTGTACATATATGAAAAACACAAGAGTGAATTACAACAATATAACGAAAGCAAAACAATTCTCAAGTTTTGATTTGTTCTCTTTGCCTAGAAAACAAATTGCGTGATTGTCTTATCCCAATAAAGATTTTGTGTAACCCAGGCATTAAGGGTCGAAATACTTTATTCGGAAAGTGGATTATACACGATTCAATCACATATCCGGCCTCTGTATCAAGATCAAGACCCTATATTTCCCCTACATGTCCCTCATGGTTGGATCACTCTTCAAGGATTGTCTAGTGACCTTCTTAAGGCACAAAAGACATAGAATGAGTATAAAGATCCAATCTTTATACCCCTCCCCTTAGTCCCTTTGGTATTTGGAGCATCCCGTGGGGTGGATCGGTGTAAAGGTCTCATCTTTACATCGTTTCCTCCACTAAAGATGCCATAGTCGAAGTCCCTTTAGAAGCGGACGAACCTTGGCCCCTACATCTCCGATCATCACTTGAGACGAGCATAAATGTCCCTACTAAGCTCAATCGTCTCAAGTTGTAGGATTGATGGGCAAAGGCTCTCCTTTTCTAAAGAGTCTCATTCTTGGACTATAAACGTGTCCCTATCTCGATCACATAAAGATCAAGTCCCGAAGAACGTTGGTTTAAAACACACCAAGGCTTTCACGCCTACTATGGTTGATTATTCCAACGGGAGGGTAAAAAGGTCACTTAATGATGATCATAAGTCCAAGATGAGCACGGGATCAAAATCTCGAACACATCAAATTCAAGAAATCCCGAGCGATAACCAACTCAAATGGTTTATACGTCCGGAAGATAACTTGGCACATTCCGTCCCCTTTTCAAATCACATCCCACACACAAACACACAAAACAAGCACAAAAATTGGATCTAGGGAGACTTGCCTTTGTGAGCTTCTTGGGTGAACGCATGACGTTCTTCCCGATGAGTAACTTAACCTCAGGATCCTATTCCTTTTTTCAAAGTTTTGAGGAAATCAAAATGGCGTGGCGACTCGTTTCCAATAAAGCTGGATGTTTTCAAGCGAGATGAAACGGTGACCACATATTAAAAACACAGTTCATATCCGCAATTTGGGCCCACATTCACAATGTTCACTTTTACTTAACAAATTTAGTTTTCCCGTTAAAAGACATATGCACATGTGACCATATTTTAAGGGATATTTTATGCAGTTCACTTTTTATTAATTTTCAAAGGTTTAACTTGTTCTAAATAGGTTTTTGACTTATTAATCATTTTTCAAGTTAGCCACTAAACTTCTTTTTTTATCGCTTTAACTATTAATATTTACTTCCATTAAAAAATATTAATGTTTACTTTATTTTACATACAAAAGTTTATTTATTCTTAAAAAATATATAAATCCCAACCAAGTTCTTAAAATAATGAAGAGATTATATTTTAAGTTTTAGTGAGTAAACAAAGAAATTTAAATTAGTGTATCAAAATAGGTTGAAACCGAGCTCCATTTAGAGAAATAAAAAATACAATTTTTTTATATATTAATATTTCTTTTAAAATATTTAACATCACGTTTGTAGCCAAATAAAATTAATACATAAAAATTTAAAACTAAATTTCATCTAACCAATAAGATGGCTCCAAATGTTCACTTTATTACAAATTTTTATTATTGGATGAATGGGAAAAAGGAAATGTGCTCCTGTCCCCTCATCAAATTACTCTCCCTCTCTCCTCTCTCCATTTGAGCAAGTGAGAAGCACCTAAAAAGTATTAGGCAAGATAACAAATTTGTTACCTTGCTGATATCACATCAAAATATGATGCATCTTTTTTTATTGTTGGAATTGCTAGTATATTTATATAGGTATCAAAATTTGCATTTGATGTTGGAGTTGCCATTAGAAACCCCGTTCGTTTTCATATGATTAAGTTTAGTCAAGTTTGACGGTGTATAAATAACAAATTTTAGATTTTCATTAATATAAATATAAATAACAAATTTTAAATTTTCATTAACATAATTAAATTAACCTATACTATTGTTAAAAGTTTTTTTTTTAGTAAGAACCGAAAAAGTTAGAAAATTATTTTGAGAAGGAGGAAATATTAAGTACGTGTAAAACCTATCCTGAACTGAAATGTACCCTATAAGTGCCCAACGTTTGGGCAATCCTGAGATGTGCCCTAAGTTGAGCAACAAACCTGTCATAGCATCGACCAAACTGCCCCGAATTGGGCCGACGAAGCCCAAATAGACCCCAGAAAATTATGCGTTGTCCATACCTGCACGCGGCAGCAAAACACATCGTTAAGCCCAGAGCGGCGGAAGCTTAAGTAGGCAGCACCGGCGGCACTGACCGAGGAATTTATTCCGGTACTCACAGTGTGTGAGAGAGAGAAATAGGTGGAGCGGAAACCGGAAATGGCCGGCCGTAACTATATTCCAGCAAATGCGCTAAAACTGAGAGACGCTCAGTTGGGCATAGGGCAACCGCACCACCCCGCTGCCCTAATTGATCTCCGAGGCCAACATCCGGCCGTGATCGAAGAACACCAGCACCGAGAGATCCAATCTCTGCTGCTGGATAACCAACGCCTCGGAGCCACGCACGTGGCTCTCAAGCAGGAGCTTGCCGCCGCTCAACAGGAGCTCCGTCGCCTCTCTTCCGTTGCCGGAAACGTCAAGGCGGAGAGAGACCTTCAGGTACGGGAGGTTTACGAGCGATCTCTCAAGATGGAGGCTGAGGTCCGATTAATTGATGAACTCGGCGCGGAGCTGGCGCAAGTTAGGGGGGATGTTCAGAAATTGAGCTCTGATGACAAAGAGCTCACGGAGAAGTTGCAGGGAATCGAAGGTGACCTGGTGAAGGCCCGGTCGGAGATGCAAAAATCGATGCCTATTAAAGCTGAGATAGAGGCAATGCACCATGAAATCCAAAGAGGAAGGTAAGAAATTAAAATTTTGTTTCTTAATCCTTCTCACTCTATAAGTGTGTGTGGCTGATTAGGTACTTAATTTGTGGTGGATTCTATATGAAAATAGTTATATGAATCAAAATGATCATACAAATGTACTAATATGAGGATATTTTATCCCATGTCAATTCAAGCTAAGAACCATGCATACTTGTGCCGAAGAAAGTATGACCTGAGCCTTTTGAGCTCACTGCCTCAATGTATAGAAAAATGATTTTGACTTTTTGTTTCCACTCATTCAGTTGGAAATTTACAGATTCGTATGGTCAAACTTACTATGGCGCGAGTCCGTGGTCTGAATTTCGTTTCTAGACATAGGATTTATCTCTAAAAATTAAAACTTACAGTGAGCAAGGAAAGGAACAGAAGATGAGGATCATTATAGTTTTTCAGGAATCACTCCTCCGTAGTTGTGGAACATTATTATTTTTGGATTTTGGAGAAATTCTTGTATGCTCTTTCTGTAGCCGTTGGTTTATCTGTCATAGTTGTTAGTGTTGTGTTTGAGGCGTGGTCTTAACAGCGTCTAAGGCAGGTGTATATAGGAAATGCACTCCTATTTCTTTATGTTTGTGGCTTTGTCTTGATTATAAAGGAAAGATCAACTATGTATTCAGATTGATCCAAGGGTCATTAACATGTGATTAGTTGACATAATTACTTAGCACATTTGAGGAATATTAGCTCTTCGTTGAATAATTCATAATGTAAATTGTTTTGAGTCTTAACCATGATGGATAGGAATTTTATTCGAGCAATAATAGATGTTAAATGCAATGCTTGTTATTTTCAAGACATTGATAGAACATTCTAGTATCCATTCATCCATTAAGTAGAGGTTAAAACAGTGAAGCGATTAAATCAAGCACAAAATGCTTAAGAGTTACACCCTGGTCAAGTTTTAGCCAAGCTATTCTTTTGAGCCCTAATCTAGAAAGGTATAGTTCTAAAGTTGCATGAGAATGGGATTCCACACTGCCCTAGCATGAAGCTATTTACCTGTGTTGAAATAGGCACTGGTGCACCATGCTTCTTGTTAGCCTGATTACATTTTGAAGATGCATAAAGATAACTCCTCAATTTGGTGGGGGTTACGTGTTCTCTTCTTCAAAAGTTCTTTCCGTTATTCTTCCAAATCCAAACCATCTATTTAGGTAATGAATCAAAGAACGGGTTAAATGGCCAATGAATGACCAAAAAGGAAACCTAAGCAGAAGTCTGAAAGGATTTAGAAAATAACTTTAGAGTGTAGCTGATTCTTTGGGGAACTTTTGTGATTTAAGGTATTACTATTTTATAGCTTGGGTGCTTTGACTTCTGGAGAAGTATTCTTCTATTTGGTACTTGAGTTTTCATGTTCTTGCATAACAGATGATCTGTTGTTAGAGTTTAGTTGGGAGAGAAAACGATGTAGGTGCACGGGGTAAGTGATTTAGGTGTTTAACCTAGTTAATGACAATATATGCAAATTTGGTACTACATCCTTCTTTACATTGTAAGGTGGTTTTTGTTTGGCACTTGAGTTTTCATGTTCTTGCATGGTAGATGATGTGTTGCAGGCTCTAGTAACATTAAGGCATTTATGGTATGCTTGGAACCTTGTGATTCAAAAAGGTGACATTGTGCAAAAGAGCCAACAGGATCTCGATCCTTAATCTAGCCAAAACAATAACCTTATTCCTTTATCCACATGGAAGTATAATCCAAGCAAGTGTGCTTATGTAGGAGAAATGTTTTGCAACCACAGTAATTTTTTGTTTCTTAGCTTTTGGCATGTAAAAAACCTTATATCATTGCGACATTTATCGGCAATAAATATTATCCACTTAATCGCTCTACTGTAGTGACATCATTTTTTGTGGTGATATGCTTACTTCCCATTTTTTTCACCTCTCATGAGTTACTTGTGATGTCTGAATGCTCTTAAACCTTGATTTTAGAGCTTCTCTCTAGACTTTCCGTTTTTTTGTCCATCATTGCTCTTGCTTTATCCAATCAAACTAATGAATTAACAATAGCGGTTGAAACTTCAATGATGTAAATCCTTTCTCCTATTATAAGTTGATTGATCTGTTGATTTGTTCTCCCTCCTTTTGATATCAGAGGGTATATAAATAAGTATACGTGAACGCCTTTAGATAACGTGTTATTTCTACTTCTTTTCTTTGGAAACCATTACCGGGATGTTATGCCTTAATAGAGAAAATAAGCCACAGCACACTTGTGTTATTGTGAGCAGAATTTGGATAAAGCTTTTTATTCCAGAAGTATTATTACTTGGTTCAATTAATTGGCAACTTTTGGGACAGTCAATGTTTTGCCAACCAGAGGGTTTTCCTGTATTCTCCACTCGTCACATTGGTTGCAGCCTCATAGGACACATTCACTTCTATGAAAGGTCATTGAATAAGGTTCGAGAAAGAAAATGCTTGGGGTACGTCTAATGAGAACATAAACTGTTAGGTCTGAACTCAATTGATTGTTCTTAATTCAGAAATCCAATACCAATCTCTAGCTCAACTACTGATTCCTCTGTGAAATGGACTTGCAACCTTCTTGATGATCGGGGGTGAAATAGTAAGAATCAAACACACTGCACTAAACTTGATGCTCCAAGGATTCTGTAGTTTTTAATTTTCTTGAGGGGATATATTTTTCCAAATGTTCCACAAAAGGCTTAGGGTTGATTTCATACTCTTTAGAGAACCCACTATCATTTAGGGCTCGTTTGGTAGGCCGATAGGATTAACATGTATTAATAGGGAGGAGGTTATTAATCCAGGGATTAATTATTAATCCAGGGATTAATAATACCACCCTTTTTTTAGGATAAATAAGAAGGGGATAAGAGGTGTTCAGATGCTTATCTGGGTTGTACTTTAGATAATTACTACGGTTGCATTTAATCTACCAAACATACTTTTATTGGACTAATAATCCTATCCGGTCATTTATCGACCTACCAAACGGCCCCCCTTAGTGTGTTAGGAGGGTTTGGTAGGCTTAATTTAGTCCAGTAAGCCTCGTGGAGATCCTATTTCTCCGTCTAATTCCTTCCAACTTTTACTGTGTCTCCAAGATTTGTCATATCAAAGTATATGCTACTTAGCATTCCTCATTGGCATGATTGATGACTGATCCAGATGGAATGTACATGTCCAGGAAAAAGGTTTCTTTGATTATATTAAAGGGTAATTGAAAAGGAAGAGTTTTTAAATTTATCTTATCCCTATCAATGTTACCAACTTCCCATGGAGATAATTCTGATAAACTCCAAGGACTTAAAGAGTCAATCATAGCCTTTCAGGGATCAGGTTTGCTTGGACTTGGATTTTGTTTAATCAAATTGATCTGGGGATAGCATTGGCAAAATTAAAGATGAAAATTTATGAGCGGATTTCTGGATGATCCGAAAATGATGTAGAATATTGATGTTAATGTTTAATGAATATATTTTCGTTGTTTAGTGTATCCCCCCTCCCCGGAACATTTTTATGGAAGATAATAACAATCATCCTTAAATAATTGTGGTACTTTGCTTTCTTTTTCCTGTAAATGATTTTAATATAAATCTATTCATTTGAATTTTAATTGTTCGAACAGAAAAATAATTTTGGTGTAACTTCCGCATTATTTATTATAGGAGCAAATGGTATCTATGGCTTCTCTATGGGCGTCAGCTAAGGGTACCATAATTGTCCAAAATAAACTCTTCTTGCCTAGGAAATGCATCATTATTTATTTATTTATTTAGTGAAAGTTACGTAAATTGTGATGCATGTGTGTAGTTAAACATGTTTTGGTTGATATCCTAACAAATTGTTTTTTTATTAGTTACATATACAATGTTGTTCATTCCTTTTGTCTGGTTAACATAAAAAAATTGACCTGCAGTTAGTGGTCTGTAAACGTGTATACCTTTTCACCAAAAGGTTTTAATTGGTATTCCACTTATTGTATGATCAGGGCAGCGATCGAGTATGAAAAGAAGGTGCGTGCCAGTAACCTTGAACAAAGCCAAATCATGGAACAAAATTTAGTCTCTATGGCTCGTGAAATTGAGAAGCTTCAGGCTGAACTTGCTAATGCGGAGAAGAGGGCAAGGGCAGCAGCTGCTGCCGCCGCCACAGCAGCTCCTGGTAATTTGTTAGAATTGTTCTTATATGATAGTTTTTCTTGTTACATTTTATTATTTCCATTCTTGTGTGTGGCTACATGTTGGATTTGAGGTACTAATGTTTAAATCGTTTTTAGGTCCTGGATACGCAGAATATGGAAATCCAGCAATGGGATATAGTGGGAATCCATACCCCTATCAAGTAAGTGGCTATTTATTTCCTCAGAAGTTTTGATAGCAGTGATCATTGTCATGATGAATATTTCTTTCCATGTTTATACATCAATGTTTTATATTGAAATCAAGAGAAGATCAATGGTTGGGATCATGGATATGACTCATGCCACATAAGACCATTTCACGCTCTGATAAGGTCATAGAATAGAGAGGTTCCTAGATATAGTCCTATATCTTGCTTTAAAGGACCCCAACTTTTTACGTTGTTCTCCTGGCAAATTACTCTGCTTATATTCACACCATTCCTATTCCTTGAATTGAAATTTAAAGAATGGAGAATTCTCAATTCTCCATAATGTGGCATGATGTGCGCATTCTTGAAAGAGGTTGTTTCTTTTCTGTCATTTCAGCATGTCAGAAAAATATTGTGAGGCACCCTATATAACAGCCCCCACAAAATGTTTTATATCTTTTTCTAAGTGATGGGGAAGAGGACTGAAGCATGCCTGAAAGACTTCTGAAACAAATAAGGGTTGTTAAGAATGTGGAGGACTTGGGACGGGTGGCTGGCATGATGTATGGATCGTACGTGAACGTTATTTATGTTGGGCTATGGAGTCTAAACTAACAAGGGAACAAGATTGGGGTGAAAGTCTAAACCATGGAAGAGTTTGAGTTGGTGCCAAAGTACTTAGGGTCATAATAGTTAAAGGCGAAAGACGAGAAGCGGGCGAGAGGCTTCTAGAAAAGGCGAATGGCGAGGCGGTTGAAAGGCATCCGAAAAGCGAGCAAGTCGGTACAATAGAACAAAAGGAGTAGTAAAATAATATATATGTAAAATATATTAAACAAAGCTTAAACATGTTAAGAACAAGAATTTTGCATTAAATAAAAGTCACAATTTCACATGTAATATCAACTTAACACTATTAAAACACCTCAAAAGTGGGAATTCTAAGACAAAAAAATATGTTTGATGTTCAAATCAGTAAACAAGCAGTCGTTTAAAAGCGTGAAAATAAATGAATTCAAATATATAATTTCAAACATATAACTCCATACATAGAGATAAATATATACTCCCTCCGTCCCATTAGTAAAAGGAAAATTACTGTAGACGCGTAGAATAAGGAAAAAAATAATGATATAAATGTTGTGAGTGTAAAAGTAAAATAGGAGAGAGAATGAGTGGAGGGAATAGTGAATTATAATGGTGTTGTGAGTATTAAAATAATGTAGGAGAGAGAATGAGTGGAGGGAATAGTAAAGATTCCTTTCCATTTTAGGAAGTTTGTGGTTTGTAATGGGACGACCAAAAAGGAAAGTTTGTGGCTTGTAATGGGACGGAGGGAGTATATATTTTTGATAAGTACATAGAGATGAATATAAGATATAGTTAAAACTTTAAATGAAAAAAAAAAAAAAAAGACCCATAGTAAAAAAGAAAAAACAAAATAAACTAGCAAACATATTAAAATTTGCCCCAAGCAATATTTACCCCATTTTTCCCAAAACAACACATTTTAAGTTAAAATATTAAAACTAAAATTACAAAATGACCTAGATTATTATTACACATACACCTATTATGCATTTTGACAAATACGGACTTCTCACGCCATAACCAAGAAAGGTCTCGTCTGGGCCAAAAAGCCGCACAACAACGCGCCACAAAACCAAAAGGCGGTCGACCGCTAAAGGCGCCAAAAAGGTAAGGCGGGCGAGAGAGGCGCTAGCCTTTCGCAACTATGCTCACGGTGGAGGAAAAGGAAACATAAATCGCAGAGGTGCAGATAGGGCGCTATGAAGCCGCATAGTAATCTTTGAGCTATGAGAACGCGTGATGCGGCCGCATGGGTGTCTATTTTGGAAATTTCCAGCTTTTCTAATTATACGGGATTCTTACTCCGTTTAGGTTTAGGGCTTTTACAAACATGTTTGACGGCCATAAATATTATGTACAAAAAAAGAGTCAGATATTTGTGAGATCCACAAGAGAGTCAAATGCAGTTCAGGCCTTTGGGTGCCCTTAAAGATATATTGGGTAGGCCGAATGCATGCTTAGGGGTTATGCATGTGTGTTCATAGAGAGGCAATGTTCTTGCAAGAGAGCATGTGAGATATCATAACATTACAGATTGATGATATTAGTGAATATCTTAGCTTGGTTGTGCCCCCAAATGTAGTTCATGCGAATTGGGTGAACAAATCTTGTGTTTTTCTTTTATTGCTTTCATATGGATTCATCCATGTTTGTTGTTTACTGCTAGGGGGATCCAAATCCCCAAACAAGATGGATGGAGCCGACAGCTCTCCTGGGGTTCCCTTATCTGGGACACCCGACAGTGGCGAAGCCACATTGTGGTCAAGGGTCACTCGACCCCCTTGATTTCAGAGTTATGTTAATTTACCACCTTCAAGCTTGGGAAAATGACATTCTTACCACTAAAAACAGTAGTTTGGTCAATTTTGACCCCCTTTTTCATTTAGAAAAAAATACCACTATATTATAGTTTTGACCCCGTTTCACTGAGATCTTGGTTGGCCATTGTAGAGTATCTAGTTGCCCCTTGCGAACAACTTGATGCACTTTCTCCTTTAAAATCCATGTGAACCAATCCCATCATCTCTGCTCCAGTGGAACTGGGTAGTCGGAGGTCCAGTTTCCATCTTATGGGAGATAGGTCAAGACAAAAATAAAATGAAATTTCCTCCTCTCCTTCGCCCAAAAAAAGTCAGAATGTACCCAATGGTGGCTTATGGTGGTCTTCTAGTATTCGAGTTCTCTCTTTCTCGTCTTCCCATTTGCACAGTGTGATTAACGTTACAATATTTCAATGATTCTCTCTGTTTCTAGATGCGCAGGCCTTGAGGTGACACAGAAGTATATTTCCCTCCTTTTGAAACTTAAGTGAATAAAGTTAAATGAATCATATTTAGTAAGCCAGATAAGTGTATCGATACTCCCTTCTTAGCAAGTAAAATGAATCCCTTCAGAAAAATCCACATCAGTTTGAATATCTTAGGAGATGCTACAGATCCTATAATTAATCAACTCTTGCAACAACTATGATGACTTAATATCGGGTAAAATATCGCTCTGAAAAATACGAGTACCAGCCATTACATCCTTTGTTGCAACCACCGACATGTGAATGCTAGGTGATTAGGTTGTTCCGAGTTAAGTTAGCAATATCAACCAAAGATTATTTTTCTCAAATTCATTCGGCTCATAAACTAAGTGATATTTCTGCATTGGTTCCCCACACTACGGTGCCTTCTACTGTGCTGCAGAACCGCATGCATAGAATACAGGAGGGGGGGTATCTCTTTCAAGTTGCCAAGTCCCATCATATGTCCATATATGAGCGAGCCTGTCCGTCTGAAACTTGAACAAACTTGTAACAGATAATACTCTGTGCCTCTGTGGTAAATGTATATGTCTCGTAACGAAAATGATCCCTACATAACACAAGCACCTAACATTGGTAGCTATTGTTTTTGCGCTTATGTTTTATCACAATTCGTCATTCTCCTTTCAAACTTCTTTCATGTGAACCACCACGGGTCCAGCCCCATCCAATCTATCCGGAATAGTGTTGTGATATTCACCTAATGTGTCGTACTTCGTTCTTGGAGTGAATGAATGCCTTTCAGTGGCGGACCCAGGTGTAAAACTAAGTGGGTGCTCAAATTAAAAATTATAGCAAAAATGTTGTATACTAGGTTTGAACTTCAACCTACTTCTTGGGGTAAAAAAAAAAATCACTGAATGTTGAGAAGTAACCGGGTGCACTTTCACCCTCTGTCCGCCCCTGATGCCTTTAAAGGAAACACTTTCATAATCAGACATGCATGATGCATTGGTGACTCTCTCCTCAACTCATAGTGTCCTAAATAAGTGTTTCTGCTTGAGATGTTGAAAGTGAGTATTGATAGATATATTTTCCATGCTAAATAATTTCAGGTTCAGGGTGGTGTTGATGGCGGTCCCAACTATGGTCCCGGAGCAGCATCTCATGGTCCTTATGGCATGCAACCACCCAATGCACATAGATAAACTCCCTCTCTTCCTACTTGGAACAAAATTGTGTTGCAATTGAAAATATGTACCTTTGTAGTCAAACTGGAATTAAATTATCAGAATAGAGAGATGATGATCATAACAATGCCCCAGAAGCAATCATAGTTTGTTTTCTTCTTCCTCCCTTTTTTTCCCCTATGATATGAACTACAAAGTTACATTATTGACAATTATGATGATTTTGAACGTCTCGTACACAAGTTAGATGAGTTCGTTCACTTATTTTACATTGGGTTTTCCGTTGCGTTATACTCCCTCCGTCCCACTAAAAGTTTCCCTATGTACCTCTTTGGGTGTCCCGTAAAAAATTACAATATCCTAAAATAGAGATGTTTTAATACTTTTTTATTCAATGAGACGCACATGCATACTAACAATAACTATCTATTTAATATTCCCTGCTTCACTTTCTTTCTTCAATATTACTTTTCATATGTACAACACTTGCATTACTTACACATTTTCTTAATTTTCGTGTTCAAAATGAAATTGTAACTTTTAGTAAGGAGGGAGTATTGTCTAGGTATGAAAAGCACATCTGATTTGTGGCTTTCCTATAAAGAACTAGAATAGGCCCGTGTCCGAGGACACGTTATTTTTTTATTTTTATTTTTATTTTTTTAATTTAAAAAAAAATTAAGGGCAAAATTTAATTTTAAAAAAAAAATTAAGGGTAAAATGGAAAAGGGATAAAATAGTGAGAGCAAAATGGGAATTTCGACCAATGAAACTATTCATTTAACTGTTCATGCCTCCCTCATTTATACTATAGATTTTGTCTATATGCAGTGGTTTTCTACTCGTTTCTTCAGGGGAAAAGAAAGCAAAATTTCTTGACACGGAGTAAGAGAATAAAACCAGTGCAAATTGCCAGCTGCTGCTCCAAACTGAATGGACGGTCAGTCCGTATTTGGCCCCTTTTCTTATTCATCTTCTTTTGGGAGACCCGCGATAATTACTAAGGGCATCTACAATGGGGTTCTTTTATGGGGATCGATCCCTTCTTTTATTTCTCAAACCATTGTGGCATAGAGTATCGGTTCCCAAACTAAGGAATCACTCCTCTGCCCCGGTACCATTATTATATGGGGCCCATGCTACTTTATTCAATTTTTCACTCTTTCTCTCTCTATATTACCATTGAATGTACTCTCTTTTTTTTAACTTTTGCTCCATTTTAGTACTCCTAACCATTGTAGAGAAAAAGGAAAAAAGAGATGAGTTTGTTCTTTGATGATGTGGCAATGAGGTGGCTTGAGATAATACCCATAATGGGTATTACCATTGGAGATGCTCTAATATTTCATCCCTAACCTTAACTTGTACCTTAACCTAATCTGTAGTTACTTTTTAGTTTTAATCCCTAACCTTAACCTGTACCTTAACATGTGGTTACTTTTTCGTTTTAATTTGTATTTTATTTTTTCCTTTAACCTAGTACTCCCTTCGTCTCAAAATATTTGTCTCATTTGACTTTTTTGTTGAACTTTGATCACAAATTTATGAGAGATTAATCATGTTCATGAAATTCTAAAAGTTGTTGATAATATTATTAATGATGAATCAATAGGAATTTTTAGAATTTCATGAACTTAATTAAATTGTCATATATTTGTGGTCAAAGTTCAACAAAAAAGTCAAATGGGACAAACATTTTGGGACGGAGGGAGTTTTTTTTTGTTGTTGTCGTCCTTTCGTCAGTCCTCCGTTCATATTTCCGTTAAAAACACGTATGTGGCATGCTGACTCATCAAAATGCTGAGTTAACTATAAAATTTGATGAAAGTTGATGAGGTGTACTCCCTCCGTCCCACCCAAGTGTGTACCAAGATTTTGGACACGCAAACTAAGAAATACTATTAAGATAATGAAAATGTGTGGTAGGAAATGAAGAGAGAGAATGAGTGGAGTTAATAGTAGGTTGGTTGAATAAATTGTATGGTGGAAAATGAGTGGAGTTAATGAGTGGGTGGGGTATGGAGAATATAAAATATTAAAACATTTTCCATTTTTGGTAGTTCACACTCGGCTGAGACGGACCAAAAGGAAAATAAGTGTACACTCGACTGGGACGGAGGGAGTATATATTAAGGGGCGAAAGTATACAATGTTAAACTATTGACCATTTAAGTAATTTTTAATTTTTTTTATAAATACTTTTAGCAAAATACTATCTCCATTTAATAAATTTGTTATTCATCATTTTAACTCAATTTTATTCAGTTTAAAAAAGTTTTTTTCTTTTGAAAGAAGTTTAAAAAAGTATTTTGAATTTTAAATTGTTGCTATTTAAATTATTATCATCAAAAAATTCTCAAATGATTTTTTCTCAGTTTTCTTTCATTAATTATGATAATGATTTTATTAAAATTTCTCCATTTATTTTTATTAGCTTAGTGAGTTACACCACCACCAGTAATGTCGTCACCACCATCCAACTAACATAAATGCCACCATCCGCCGTCATCATCTCACTAAATACATCACCGCAACATCAAAAGATGCAAACACAAACACAAACAGCTTAACACTAATTTCACAAGTGTTCACAAATTTACACAAAAGATTCCAAAAAAAAAAAAATCATTCTCAACAATATAAACAAACAACACACGCTCAATAGTAACCGGATCTGGAAGAGGGTAGGAAGGACCGTGGGTAGGGAAAGAGCGCCGAGTAGGGTGAGGTGGGTGGGGGCAGCTGATGGAGAAAATTCCACTGTGTAATAAAAAACCTTGCAAGTGTACAAGTCACCGAAGTAGCAATGTACAATAGTAAGGGTCGAACCACAGAGACTCGTGTGCTTAACAAGTTAATTCAATTGGTGCAGAAAGTAACAAAAAGGGGTTTTTGATTTGGTTTATTAACTAAAATATTAAAACAAGAAATTAACTATTTAATTAAAGAAAACAAATAAGCAAGAAACAAGGATTTAATCAGATCAAAGGAATTCACGGATTGGATTTCATAATTGTATCCCCTCTATGCTATGATTTTGATAACAAAAATAACAATCTCATTCAAAGATTCTTTCACTTGATTAAGGGTTGGGACGTTTGGTGTGCGGATTGCAACCCCAATATTTCTATCGTGTTATCAATTCCGGTAGGTCAAAATAACATTCAAGAAACTCATTAAGCACTTTAGAAATAAATGAATCTAGTTTGTCTTGTATTCCGGTAGGTCAACAATCCAACCTAATTGATGAATTAGTGTACTTTAAATAAACCATCCACGGTAGTGCAACAGTCTAAAACATATTAAATAATGATAATTAATTCATCAAATAAGAATGAGAGAGTTTGGAAGAATTAAATCTTAAATTAGCATAGAGGTTCCACAATTATTACATCCAATCCATGAAATAATTATTTAGCTACTCATAATAAAAATTACAAAAATAAAATAAAACATAAACCTCAATCAAAACGGAGACGGGGGAAGTAATTATGTTCTTCTTTTCTCTCCAGTGCACGGCTCCCAGAATTCTCCTCTACAGTAGTTATCCACCATTTATATATATAGTATATCAATCCTAGGTTAAAAAGGAATTAGAAAAGAAATAAATATAAATCCTTGTTTTAAAAGGAATTGGGAAAATGTACTGTGACAGGCCCAAAATTAGGCCCAACTCGTGAAAACGAGTCGTCCCAATTGACCCAACTCGTTCTGATTGCTTGCTTTGCAACAGCCATATGCCTTGGCCCCAATTCCTTGCAGCAGCCGGCCACTTGCCTGCTTTGTGGCCCCATGCAGTCCTCGGCCAAACCAATGCTGGCCAGCCTCAATTTCCTTGCTTTAATACTAAAGGTATATTCGTTTCGTCTCGCTATTTTGCCGTCGCACTTTGGCCACTATAATGACTTCTTTTGCACTTCGCTCTTTGAAACTTTATTTTTCATTTAATCCCACGAATTTTTAGAAATCAAATTCGTCAAAAATTTCCATATTTCCAATTTAGTCCCTGGATTTTCCAATAATTCCAATTTAATCCAAAAGCTTCCAAATGTCAGTTTTGTCCCCAATTTCAGCATTGTTGCGCTTCAGCCCCTGAACTATCAAAACACTAACAAAATACATTAAATTCTCAAGGTTTCGAACAGAAAATAAGCTTAGGAACATATCTTTTGGATGGGTAAAACCACATCCATCAAATACCCCCAAACTTATCTTTTGCTCGTCCTCGAGTAAAACAAAACAAAACTACTACTTTAACAAATAAAAACAATCAACAAAAATATTTTTGATATGTTCTCAATATATACAAGGTTGTCGGCCAAACAAGTCTCAGATTCTCACATAATATGCTAAACAAGTGCCAATAAGAATATGCAATTACAATTACATTAATGCATTTAACCCACAATTTTCCACCTCGGCCTGAATGATGAATGAAATATGGGAGATCATTGTCACCAAAGTAAGATATTTTATAGGGTCACTAACCACATGCTCTAAGATGAAATTTCTGCACAAGGGACACTCATATGCATATTTAAACAAAACTGTCAACCCGGCTACTCTTTAGGGATCAAATATGGCTTTACGGTTTGTAATGTATCGCGATAAACGCGGGCTAGGTTCACGGTTACAAATGAAGATAAGGACATACGAAGTCAAGCAAGTGAAACTAGAAAGTCTTCATCATACATCCTCACATTGAAATTATCACTCCGCTCCAAGCCAACCCATTGATTTAACTCCCAAACTTATAATTTTGTACACTTTCAAACTTATACTCAATCACCTTTCTTTCTTTTTGATCACTTTCCACTTCAACATTAGAGAGGGCAAAGCAAAAAAAAAATTTCTTTTCTTTTTTTTTTTTTTCATTCACTTTTTTTTTTTTTCTTTATTCATTCATTTTTTTTTCTTTCCTTTGCACAAATAAATCACGAAGAATGTGCATCTAATACTTTTTGCTCAAGCCCCTCTTTTCATTACATAACATGATCTTTTTTTTTCTTTTTATGACCACTTTCCACTCAACCCTTGATTTTTCCAAATATTCCCCAAATATCCCAATTCATTTCCTAGTTTCACTTTCTTGAAAAGGTAAGAAAATAGTGTATAAGTTAAAAGGGTAGGATAATGAGGGTACAAAAAAAGGCGAATGGTGGTCTAAAATAACCTCCCACTTTGTGAGAGATTCCATTCTTTTTCAAGCTCAAAAGGGTTCTAGCGGAAAATTTTGTATATAAGTGACGAGAAAGTTAAAGGCTTACAAATAGGGTTCAAAGAAATAGCCACATATCACTTCCCGAATAACCTAATTGATGTGTTATTGACAATCATGCAAACATGTTCTAGGGACCCCGAGAATGTCAAAGTGATCCTATAAAGGTCTCCTAAGTTGGTAACAATGGTCAAGAAAAATGATGGAAGTGAATGGTGGTGCAATTGTGTTTTACATGTATTAATGCAATTCTAATTAACATATTCAAATTGGCACAATCTAGCAAAACTCAATCAAAAACTCTCTCAAATCATCACGGACGTTGGCCAACTTCCAAACATATAATGAGAACAAAATTTTTAAATTTTTCTATTTTTTTTTGGAGGGTGACACTATATACACTCCCCTATAAACCCACAAACTCGGAGAGATATCTACCCCCAAACTCAAAACATGCTATGTCCTCATAGCAAAGAGAACAAAAACATGCCTTGGGTTCAAAGGACAATATGACACAACAAAACAAATAAATAAAGCAATAAAACATACCTACTTGGGTTGCCTCCCAATTAGCGCCTTTGGTTAAGGTCGTTAGCCCGACCATTGCCCCTCTTACTTGGGGTTGAGATTGGCCTCAATAGATTTGGCCTTTGCTTTTCGGCCCTTTGACCACCTTTGATTTTCTCGGGCACAAACGCCCACTTCCTTCCATGCGTAGGTCCCTTTCTTAATTAATTCAGGTGGAGCCCACGAAACTTTGGGTGCTTTATGCTTCACCCTTTTACTTTTCTTTTTGTTGGGGCTCTTGCCCCCAAACTTAGTTTGTCCCTTCACCTGCGGAACATCTTCCTCAACAAGATCAAAGAGGTTATCTTGAGCAAAAATATTAGCAAAAATAGTCTCAGATAAATCAAGCAAATAACTCTCCTCTCTAACTTTAAGTTTTGAATGTCCTTGTGGTAGATGTGATGAAATCGACTCTTTATGGGAGTCGTGTGGGGAGTGATACGACCCGTTACTCCTAGAGTATTAGTCGGCTTTAATGTTACTATCCAAGGGGCACACGTCCGCATTATCCCCACTTTTCTCACATCCATTCACATCATATTTGACAATTGGAAAATCGGTTATGGCTCCTACAAAACCATCTGTGGGGGAGGGTTTCTTATCATTTTTAAGCATACAAAATTTACATTCCTCCCCCATACCTCTCAAGGACACAACCCCTTGACACACATCAATGGTGGCCTTAGTGTCAAACATAAATGGCCTCCCAAGCAGAATGGGAGTTTTCAGTTGTTCCTCACTTGATCCCTCCATACACATCACATAAAAGTCAATAGGGATAATGATTTTATCGATTTTAATCAACACCCCTTCAATAACCCCTAAAGGTCTTTTGATTAAGAGATCCGCCAATTGCAAGTCTCTCATGGGTGGTTTCAACTCACATACCCCCAAACTTCTAAAAACATGAAAGGGCATCACATTAACACTTGCCCCAAGATCCAACAAACCTTTAAAATTTTGACCCCCTAAAGAAATTGGGATAGTGAAACACCCGGGGTCTTTTTGAACATGTTTAATCTTTTCAAACTCCACTCCTCTCTGGGGTGTGGTTTTCATAACATTGGGAGGAGGGGTTTCTAAATTTAATGCAGAAAATACATATTGAACCTCCCCAATCTCATCCTCTTCCTCACTAACATTATCAATATTATCACATTCAAAATTATCAAGGGAAGAAAGAAATACCTCCTCAATCTCATCACTTTCATCCCAAATAGTCACTATAGACTTGGCTTGCTCTGGTGGGTTTTGAAAACTTTCTTGTCTTTGGCCTTGTAACGCTTCCACCAACTGTCCAATTTGGGTCTGTAACTTCTGCATGGCAGCCTCATGATTTCTGAAGGCTTGTTGTTGTTCCATCTTGTACTGTTGTTGCTCCATCTTTAACTGCATCATGGGCTCTTCCCAAGGCTCTCTATTCCTCTCAAAGGGCCCCTGAGGTGGTGGTTGGGGATGGAGAGTTTTATTCGGTTGATTTCCACCCCATGACAGGTTGGGATGTCTCGGTCCTGCTTGCCCTCCTAGATTGTAGATGCATTCCCGCATCGATTGTTGCTTGGTGGGAACCTTTGCATATATGACTGCATCGTCTGCACCTGCTCATCATCATATAAATGGGGACTAGTGGTGGGGCAAACTTCATAAGAGTGAGTGTTAGAACCACAAGTTACACAACTATCATGCATTACATTACCAACAGATGACACATTGGATGCAGAATTGGAAGTACTACTCATGACCAACTTATCAAATTTTTGATTAAGAAGTGCAATTTGTTTTGAAATCTCATCATTCATCCCTATTCCATTCACACTATTTGTTTTACCCCTTGACCCCTTTTGTTGCGAATTAGATGCTAATCTCTCAAAAAGATCTTGGGTCTCATCCGCAGTTTTGGCCCCTAAAGAGCCTCTCCATTGCTAAGCAGATCCACCATAGCCTGATCGGCTTGT
This sequence comes from Adenophora triphylla var. japonica, assembly GCA_022495995.1. Lineage (NCBI taxonomy): Eukaryota > Viridiplantae > Streptophyta > Magnoliopsida > Asterales > Campanulaceae > Adenophora > Adenophora triphylla. The sequence goes on along the minus strand of JAFEMH010004528.1, from coordinate 49,139 downwards.
GTCAACCCCCCATAGAAAGTTTGGTGCAATAAAGGCAAAGGAAAATTATGGTGGGGACATTGCACCAAAAGCATTTTAAATCTGTCCCATGCTTCATGAAATGCCTCATAAGAGTCCTGTGTGAACCCTATAATTTTCTGTCTAAACGTGGCTAACGTAGCATGTGGAAAGTATTTTCTCAAAAATATATCATGTAATTCATCCCAAGTATTAATGCTCCTAGGTGGGAGCAGCATGAGCCACTTCTTAGCATTATCCCTCAAAGCAAAGGGAAAATATTTCAATCTTAAGTGCTCATCAGTCACACCGTCTCTCAATGGAAAACTCGACACAATCATCATATACTCCCTCAAGAAATTCAAAGAGTCCTCCGAGGGTAGGCCGTGAAATTGAGGGATCATGTTAAACAAATGGCCTTTTACCTCGTAACTCTTGGTTGCATCAGTCAACACAATGCATGACACAGATGTATCCACCCGCGGCCTAGAGAAGGCATCCATGGTGGGTGCTTGCAAAGCCATATCAAATTCAAATTCTTCTCCCTCGGTGGAAGAAGTTTCTAATTCACTTAAAGTTACCTCTGTCTCGGTGACAGAAGTTTCAGAATCAGTTTCAAACACTTGAGTAGAGGGAATGCCTCTCTCAACTTTGTCTATCTCGTCGTTCAAAGGAATCAAGTTAGGATCCAATGACCGGCGACCAAACATGCACCGATTAAATAAACTTGTTAAAAATCACAACAAGTTCCCGGCAACGGCGCCAAAAACTTGATGGAGAAAATTCCACTGTGTAATAAAAAACCTTGCAAGTGTACAAGTCACCGAAGTAGCAATGTACAATAGTAAGGGTCGAACCACAGAGACTCGTGTGCTTAACAAGTTAATTCAATTGGGGCAGAAAGTAACAAAAAGGGGTTTTTGATTTGGTTTATTAACTAAAATATTAAAACAAGAAATTAACTATTTAATTAAAGAAAACAAATAAGCAAGAAACAAGGATTTAATCAGATCAAAGGAATTCACGGATTGGATTTCATAATTGTATCCCCTCTATGCTATGATTTTGATAACAAAAATAACAATCTCATTCAAAGATTCTTTCACTTGATTAAGGGTTGGGACGTTTGGTGTGCGGATTGCAACCCCAATATTTCTATCGTGTTATCAATTCCGGTAGGTCAAAATAACATTCAAGAAACTCATTAAGCACTTTAGAAATAAATGAATCTAGGTTGTCTTGTATTCCTGTAGGTCAACAATCCAACCTAATTGATGAATTAGTGTACTTTAAATAAACCATTCACGGTAGTGCAACAGTCTAAAACATATTAAATAATGATAATTAATTCATCAAATAAGAATGAGAGAGTTTGGAAGAATTAAATCTTAAATTAGCATAGAGGTTCCACAATTATTACATCCAATCCATGAAATAATTATTTAGCTACTCATAATAAAAATTACAAAAATAAAATAAAACATAAACCTCAATCAAAACGGAGACGGAGGAAGTAATTATGTTCTTCTTTTCTCTCCAGTGCACGGCTCCCAGAATTCTCCTCTTCTACAGTAGCTATCCACCATTTATATATATAGTATATCAATCCTAGGTTAAAAAGGAATTAGAAAAGAAATAAATATAAATCCTTGTTTTAAAAGGAATTGGGAAACAGCCGTGTGACAGGCCCAAAATTAGGCCCAACTCGTGAAAACGAGTCGTCCCAATTGACCCAATTCGTTCTGATTGCTTGCTTTGCAACAGCCATATGCCTTGGCCCCAATTCCTTGCAGCAGCCGGCCACTTGCCTGCTTTGTGGCCCCATGTAGTCCTCGGCCAAACCATGCTGGCCAGCCTCAATTTCCTTGCTTTAATACTAAAGGTATATTCGTTTTGTCTCGCTATTTTAGTCGCAACTTCGGGCCATTTATAATGACTTCTTTTGCACTTCGCTCTTTGGAATTTTATTTTTCATTTAATCCCACGAATTTTTAGAAATCAAATTCGTCCAAAATTTTCATATTTCCAATTTAGTCCCTGGATTTTCCAATAATTCCAATTTAATCCAAAAGCTTCCAAATGTCAGTTTTGTCCCCGATTTCAGCATTGTTGCGCTTCAGCCCCTGAACTATCAAAACACTAACAAAATACATTAAATTCTCAAGGTTTCGAACAGAAAATAAGCTTAGGAACATATCTTTTGGATGGGTAAAACCACATCCATCAGCAGCAGTGGCGAAAGGTAAATAATAGATTTAAGAGAGAGAAAAGAAGGGCTACATCCCAGAATCTGGTTGTCATTCCCAATGTCCGATCGACCTCCATAATCGCCGGCAGCTTCGCTCTCATCTCTTATATCCTCCGGCTTGAACAAAAGAGATGAAGAGACCGACGCCATAAGGTTAAGGCTCGAATTTGAGGGTCAAATTCAAGTGTTGTGGGAAGGAGGTGACTTGCGGGGAGAGGAAGAAGGGAGAGGAGAAGGGATAGAATGGCCCTACCTGGATCAGTAGTGGTTTGGGGGTCGGCGGTGAGTAGAAAGGGATAGGGGCGGCGACAATAACTTGAAAATGTGATTAATGAGTTAACCTGAGGGTTTTTATTTCAATCATATGAAGAATTAGGGTTAGATAGGGTTAAATTATACTCCCTCCGTCCCAGCGAAAGAGCCATTTATTTCCTTTTTGGGCGTCCCATTTAAAAAGCCACTTTCCCAAAAAGGAAACCTTAAATCACTATTCTCTCCACTCATTCTCTCTCCTACTTTACTTTTACACTCACAACATTATCTTTCTTACATCACCTCCCACTTATTCTCTCTCCTATTTAATTTTTCATACTCACAACATTTAAACTTTTTCTCTTTCCTACATCACATTTCTTATTTTGCGTGTCGGACAAATTTACCGACTCTTTCGCTGGGACGGAGGGAGTAAATAATTTTAGTATTTTCAGACCTTTATATTTATAATAACGATTTTGGGGGTCAATAGTTTAGTAGTATAAACTTTCACCCATTCGAACTTTCACCTCAACCACTTTAATTTATTTTAAGAGTCAACTCATCACTTTAGTGATGTCAACATACCGCATAGGCATTTTTAACGGGAAAATTGACGGAGTACTGTCGGAAGGAAGACAACAATCAAAAAATACGAGGTTAAGGGGGAAAACGAAAAAAATATATATTTCGAATTAAAAAGAAAAAGTGAATATAGGTTAGTGAAGAAATAGTTACTTATCTTTATCTCGGGGAACCAGGGGGAATTTATGGTATTCACGCTCCTGCCTTATTTTTGCTGATGTCCTGCCTTATTTTTGCTGTTGTGCTGCCTTATTTTTGTGGTTGTGTTATTTGCTTAACATTTAGCTAGTAAATATAAAAGTCTAACCACAAAATGTAAAACATTTGCTGTGCATTATAAAAAAAAAATTGTATTAACTCTCATACTCCTTGAAAATGCATGTAACACGTCTATTTTTTGTCTTTTAAAAAATTTATTACACGCACTATAATTATTTTACATTTCATAGTTGGATTTTTTACCTTTACTAACTAAATTTGACCAAAAAAAAAAAAAAGGAGAGGATAGGATAGGAGCGGTGCGGTGCCAAATCCGAATTTATCAAAAGGATTGCCATGGGCCCCTCTATGAGCGTAATCTCATGGAAAGCTAAACAAATGGTATGCACACCGAATGTGCCAACTCACATCCCTGTATATTAGGGCCGAACAAAAAAATCGATGAATCAAATCGGATCGATAGAATCGGATCAAATCAATGAAAATCGGATCAATCCAATAGAATTGGTTTGATTCTGGTCTCAAATTTATATAGAACCGATTATTTGGGTTGGTCCTGATTTTTGAAAAAATATATATGGTCCTGAACCGAACTCGGACTGGACCGATTATGTATATATTATGTATAATATATATATATATAGGGTCCTATTATAATGAGAACCACATTTATATGAGAACCATAAGAACCACTAATGTGCCTATCGGATTAAAAACACATCAATGCGCTCCAGGATTAAAAAAAAGATAGAGTTGGCATTTTCGTAATTATTTCATTTAAAATTCCCCAAATTTCAAAATAAAATATCTCAATATCTATAAGTCCAAAAAAAAATCGAAAACAACGATTTTTTTTGTCTTCGACGTGAGACGATCTCAAACTAGATCCCTGAAGATAGGATTTTGAAAAATAATATTGAACAACGTCTAATTTTTAAAACATTTGTGTTCTTTAGTGAGCAGCATGCCTTTGGGTTATGCTTAGTAGGCACTAAATTTGTGTTGTATTAGTGAACAATAGATGTGTTGTATTAGCGAACACTAGATGTATTGTCTTAGTGAACACTAGTTGTATTGTCTTAGTGAACACTAATTAATTAGTGAACACTAGCTGTAAGTGAACACTAGCTATGTTGTCTTAGTGAACACTAATTAATTAGTGAACACTAGCTGTAAGTGAACACTAGCTGTAAGTTAACTAGTTATGTTGTCTTAGTGAACACTAGCTATGTTGTCTTAGTGAACACTCTGTGTTGTCTTAGTGAACACTAGCTATGTTGTCTTAGTGAACACTAACAGATTGCCTTTTTAGCGAACACTAATTAATTAGTGAACACTAATGTATTGTTCACTATTAATTAGTGAACACTAGTTGTATTGTCTTAGTGAACACTTAAAGCTAGTGTTCACTAATTAATTAGTGAACACTACTATTGTCTTAGTGAACACTAATTAATTAGTGAACACTAGTGGCTTAACACTAGCTATGTTGTCTTAGTGAACACTAATTAATTAGTGAACACTAGGCTGTAAGTGAACACTAGCCGTAAGTTAACTAGTTATGTTGTCTTAGTGAACACTAGCTATGTTGTCTTAGTGAACACTAGTTGTGTTGTCTTAGTGAACACTAATTAATTAGTGAACTCTAGCTGTAAGTGAACACTAGCTGTAAGTGAACACTAGCTATGTTGTCTTAGTGAACACTAATTAATTAGTGAACACTAGCTGTAAGTGAACACTAGCTGTAACTTAACTAGTTATGTTGTCTTAGTGAACACTAATAAATTAGTGAACTCTAGCTGTAAGTGGACACTAGATGTAAGTGAACACTAATTAATTAGTGAACACTAGCTGTAAGTGAACACTAGCTGTAAGTTAACTTGTTATGTTGTCTTAGTGAACACTAGCTATGTTGTCTTAGTGAACACTAGTTGTATTGTCTTAGTGAACACTAATTAATTAGTGAACTCTAGCTGTAAGTGAACACTAGCTGTAAGTGAACACTAGCTATGTTGTCTTAGCGAACACTAATTAATTAGTGAACACTAGCTGTAAGTGAACACTAGCTGTAAGTTAACTTAATTAGTTATGTTGTCTTAGTACTAATATAATTATGAAACTTGGAAAATATTCTTTTGGACCAAGTCCTCGGAACTAGTAACAAGGAAATCGAGCAAAAGTAATTTGATACCTTTGCAGCAGTGTTCCGTTCATGTTTTGGCCATTTCCATAACTTGTGTACAACATTGACTAGTGTTTTAAAACACTAGTTAATTAGCTAGTGTATATATATTTATAAATATTCTTTAACTTTATAAGATACTCCACACATTAGTATCTGTTTTGAATAATGTTTTATTTGTGTGTGTGTGCAGAAAATGCTGTTGCCTTGTGGGCTTCCACCAGAAAGAGAAGATGATTAAGATTCACAGTTGTGCCCATCCAGAGTTGGGTTACTTTATAACCTCGTTATGTGAGGACATTAGTGAAAAAATGATTGTATGATTTATAACTTGGACATATTTTTTTTATTGTTGAAGTGCTAAAACTGTAAGAATTTCTAATTCAAAGGTGGTGGATTGTAACTTGTAAAACACAAAGGGGGAAATGACCCCTAGCCGTCATCAACATACTAATTAATTAGTGTTCACTAAGACAACATAGCTAGTGTTCACTTACAACTAGTGTTCACTTACAGCTAGTGTTCACTAATTAATTAGTGTTCACTAAGACAATATAGCTAGTGTTCACTAAGACAACATAGCTAGTATTCACTTACAGCTAGTGTTCACTAATTAATTAGTGTTCACTAAGACAATACAACTAGTGTTCACTAAGACAACACATCTAGTGTTCACTAATACAACACAGCTAGTGTTCACTAAGACAACACAGCTAGTGTTCACTAAAGAACAGTTGCTTTTAAAAATTAGACGTTGTTCAATATTATTTTTTCAAAATCCTGTCTTCAGGGATCTAGTTTGAATCGTCTCGTCAAGACAAAAAAATCAGTGTTTTCGAAAAATTTTTTCGACTTATAGATATTGAGATATTTTATTTTGAAATTTGAGGGGGATTTAGTTCACAATAATTACGAAAATGCCACCGCCTCTATCTTTTTTTTTTTTTTTAACTGAAGCATACTGATGTGTTTTTAATCCAATGGTTGAGTTTAGTTCTCGTGGTTACCATATAAATTTGGTTCTCATTTGAATAAACTTCCTATATATATATATACATATATATATATATGTATATATATATATATACACATATATATATATGTATATACTCCCTCCGTCCACTTTGTTGCTTCACAGTTACTGTTCACGCGTGGATTAAAGAAAAAAATAATGATATAAATGCTGTGAGTGTAAAAGTAAAATAGGAGAGAGAATGAGTGGAGGGAATAGTAAATTATAATGGTGTTGTGAGTATTAAAATAATATATGAGAGAGAATGAGTGGGGTAGGGTTAATATTTTAATAATAAAAACTTTCCATTTTAGGTAAAAAAACAAAGTGTGAAGTATGTATTTGGACGCCCAAAATAGAAAGTGTGAAGTAAGTAAGTGGACGGAGGGAGTATATATTTATTTATTAATAATTTCAAATTCCTAATTTCCAAAAAAAATAAAATAATTTTGTTGTGACCTTATCCATCCAGCGACATTACAAGTTTACAAAAACCCAAACCCTAACCCTATCATATCTCTTTCATTTCTGTTGTTTGGTTTTCTATCCCTCTCTTTCTCTCTCTACGCTTTTCCCCTCTCTCGTCTTTCTCTCATCTCAATTCTCAACCCTATGTTACGATCAGCTGGTGGAACGATGTCGTTTTGGGTTGTTTTCAGTTATAGCCGTTGGAATAAGTGTGGACGTTAAGTATTACGTCGTCGTTTAGCTTTATTAAGTCATTTTTAGCAAATTAGTTAATATAGCAGGGGTATTTCTGCCCAAGGTAGATAAGGTTGGTTGTTCCATGTGACAACGCGTATTTGGGCGTGGTGTGGCAAGGATGGAAAGAATAATGAATCATAACAAATTCTCTCAATTTCTCTCTCTTGTTCTTACTCTCTGTTCTCTCTCTCTCTCTCTCTACTGAATTCTGAGTTATTCCCTTCTATCTCTCAATCCTTCTGTCAAATTCAATCTCCTTCCTTCAATTTACGTCATTGTTATTGTTGGAATTGATCCATGTTCAACTCAGTTACTCAGGACATAACAAATCTGGTATCAGAGCTTTCTTAATCCTGCGGCGATAGAAATGGTGGATACACGTTATCAGGAATTGGAGTCTGGAGTGAGGTCATGTGAAGAACAAATCACTGGACTCAAATCTGGACAAGATGAAATGAAAGAGAACATGTCAGCCATGGGAAAAGATATCGAAGAGATTCGTAATATTCTCATGAGAATGAAAGGAGGCCAGGATAAAGGAAAAGCAGGAGGAACGAAGGAGCCAATTGGAGGCAGAAGTTCAAATTCGATTCTAGGGGTTCATTCCTTGGACAGAAGCAATAAGGGGAATACTCAAGGAAAGGTAATCGAAGAACCTTTCATTGTGGAAGATAATAGCTCACCAATTAAGGGAATTAAGTATGGACATGAAGTAAACACTGATAAGAACTTGAACGAAGGGTATAAGAAACACTTAAAACTGGAATTTCCAAAGTTTAATGGTATGGATCACAGGGGATGGATACGCAAATGTCACAAGTTTTTTAAGTACAGATCAGTGCCTCTCCATGATAGAGTCGAATTGGCTACAATGCATTTTGAAGGAAGTGCCGAGTTTTGGTACCAAAATTACAGTGAAGAGATCGATTATTTGGCATGGGATGAGTTTGTGCAATTGGTGGCAGTCAGGTTTGGACCACAGGCTCATCAGAATATTGAAGGTGAGTTCTCTAATCTGCAGCAAACTACCACTGTGATTGAATTCCAAAGTCAATTTGAAGAGTTGAGGGCTGTGATGAAAGCTGAGAATCCAGCTTATACTGAGAAATTTTTTGTTAATAACTTCATTAAGGGGCTCAAGGAGGATATAAGATATAGGGTGCAAGCTCAATTCCCTACCTCACTAGTTCAAGCATAGCCAGAATTGAGGAGGCTCATTGGGAATTTGCTAATAAGAAAACCAAAGCAGCACAATACAAAAGTAACCCATCATTTTCACCCTTCAACACCAGTCCCAGACCCAATTTCAATCAAAATTCAAGCCCTAACAGGACTGGTATCTTTTCACCCACCAATAAAATTCCCACCCAAAGTATTTCTTCAGTAAATCAGAATCCCAAGGCTGATGGTAGCTATGGGAAACTCAGGCCACCTATTAAGCAACTGACTCAGGAGGAAATGCAAATAAGGAGGGACAAAGGGCTATGCTACAACTGTGATGAGGTTTACAAATTTGGTCACAAGTGTAAGACCAGGCAGCTTTACATGATTGGAGTTTGTGATGATGAAGATGGGGAGACTTGGCATGATACTACTGATGTTCCCATGGATGACCCTGGTGGAGAACCAACTAAGGAGGATGAACTGGAGATTTCATTACATGCCCTCTCAGGCAGTGCAGGTTTGCAAACCCTTAAGCTGCTAGGCCAAGTAAATAAAAAGAACTTCACCATCCTAATAGATAGTGGTAGCACCCACAATTTCTTGGATGAGAAGACTGCTTCTAGGTTGGGATGTGTGGTAGATCACACAAAGGAAGTACCAGTGGTGGTAGCTGATGGCAGCAAGATCAGTAACCAAGGGTTGTGTAAAAATTTCGAATGGAACATGCAAGGGATAGAGTTTAAAGCAGACATGAGGGTTATTAATCTTGGGGGTTGTGATGCAGTGTTGGGAATTCAATGGTTAAAGAAGTACAGCCCTATAACCTTTGATTTCTCTGAAATGACAATGGGAATTCAGAAAGAAGGAAAGCCAATTACCTTGACTGGGGTAGAAGACACTACAGCAATCAGATTTATGAATGCTAATGCAGTTGGGAAGGCTCTGCAATCATATCCTTGTGGAGCAATAGTGCAATTGTATTCGATGATCATTGAAGGTGAAAAGGGTCAAACACAACCTCAGGTGGAATTCTTGCTGAGAGAATTTAAGGATGTTTTTGAAGAACCAAAGGGCTTGCCACCTGAAAGAAACTTTGATCATGGTATACCCTTAAAGGAGGGAAGTGTGGCTGTGAATAAAAGACCCTATAGGTGCCCCTATTTTCAAAAGACAGAGATTGAAAAGATTGTGGCTGAGTTGTTAGCTAGTGGGGTGATCCAACATAGTTGCAGCCCTTTTGCATCACCTGTGCTATTGGTCAAGAAGAAAGATGGAACTTGGAGGATGTGTATTGACTATAGGGAACTCAATCAACTGACAATCAAAGATAAGTTCCCTATACCTGTGATTGATGAGTTGTTGGATGAGCTACATGGGTCAAAATATTTTACTAAGTTGGATTTGAGGTCGGGATACCATCAAATAAGGGTGAAAGAGGAAGATGTGAATAAAACAGCCTTTAGAACTCATCATGGGCATTTCGAATTCAAAGTGATGCCATTTGGATTAACGAATGCCCCTGCAACATTCCAAGCTCTCATGAACACTGTTTTTAAGGATTATTTGAGAAAATTCATTTTGGTATTCTTTGATGACATTTTGATCTACAGTCCCACCATGGAAGCTCGCCTCGTGCACCTAAGGCTGGCCTTGGAGAGATTAAGGGAGCAACAGTTATATGTGAAGAAGAGCAAATGTTCATTTGCAGTGGAACAAGTAGAGTATTTGGGGCACATTATTACAGGCAAGGGAGTTGCAACAGACCCTGCAAAGATCGAAAGTATGCTCAAATGGCCTATCCCTAAATCTGTGAAGGGACTGAGAGGCTTCCTTGGGTTAACTGGGTACTACAGGAAGTTTATTAGACATTATGGAATAATTAGTAAACCTCTCACAAGGTTGCTACATAAGGATGCTTTTCAATGGGATGTGGAGGCTGAGAAGGCTTTCAAGGCTCTGAAAATGGCAATGACCAGTGCACCAGTGTTAGCAATGCCAGATTTTTCCAAATCTTTTGTGTTGGAGACTGATGCTAGTCATGGAGGAATAGGAGTTGTTTTAATGCAAGAAGGGAGGCCAATTTCATTCTTCAGTAAAGCACTTGGACCCAAACAGTTGGGTATGTCAACTTACGAGAAGGAATTCTTAGCTATCTTATTGGCGGTGGAGAAGTGGAGGCATTACCTTTGTGGGCAAACTTTCCAAATCAAAACAGATCACGAAAGTTTAAAATACATCATGGATCAGAAGTTGACTAGCATGTTGCAACAAAAATGGATTTCAAAACTCTTGGGGTATGATTACACAGTGACATACAAGAAGGGGGTAAAGAATAAGGCTGCTGATGCCCTCTCAAGGATGTTTGAAGAGAAAGGGTTCATTGAATGTAATGCTTCTCAGTTGCTCAACCTAGCTGGGTACAAGAAGTGTTGGTTAGCATGGAAGGAGATGAAGAAGTTCAAAAGATAGTCGAAAGTTTGTTGCTAAATGGAGAAGAGTATGCAGATTATACATTGGCCAACAGTCTACTCAGGTATAAAGGAAGGTTGGTGATAGGTAGTAATGAAGGTCTGAGAGAAAGGATTGTTAAAGAGCTGCATAATTCCCCTCTTGGTGGACATTCAGGCATACAAGGTACTACAAAGAGGGTGTCTCAGTATTTCTTTTGGCCAAGGTTAAAAGCTGATGTTCAGAAGTGGATTTCCCCTTGTGAGGTCTGTCAACAACACAAAAATGAGACCATACACCCTCCAGGTTTGTTGCAACCTCTCCCTATACCTACTAAGCCATGGAATGACATTTCAATGGACTTTGTGGAGGGCCTACCTTTGTCTCAGAATTAGGATTCCATTTTGGTAGTAGTTGATAGATTAACCAAGTATGGGCATTTTATTCCTATGAAGCATCCCTACACAGCCTACACAGTAGCCAAGAATTTCTTTGATCACATATACAAATACCATGGCCTACCTGTGACCATTACCACTGATAGAGATAAGATTTTTTTGAGCCAATTTTGGCAATCTTTATTCTCTTTACTGGGCACTACACTTCAGCTATGCACTGCTTACCACCCACAAACAGATGGCCAAACAGAGAGACTAAATAGGTGTATTGAACATTACCTAAGATCCACAACAAGTAACAAACCCAAGAATTGGAGCAGTTGGTTGACATTGGCAGAGTGGTGGTATAATACTAATTATCACACAGCACTCAAGATGAGTCCATTTGAAGCATTGTATGGTTATGCCCCTCCACAAGCATTATTCAGTCATGAGCAGTATACAAAGGTTGAGATTGTCACTGAGTTCATGAGGGAAAGAGAGCAACAAATCAGAATTATAAGAGAAAGACTTACAGAGGCTCAGGAGAGGATGAAACAATTCCCAGATAAGAAGAGAAGTGAGAGGGTCTTTGAGGTGGGTGATTGGGTATATCTCAAGCTGCAACCATACAGGCAGTCTTCATTAGCCTTGAGGAGAAATATGAAATTAGTCCCAAAATTTTATGGACCCTTCCAAGTACAAGCAAAGATAGGCAGCATTGGCATATAAGCTCTTACTTCCAGCAACAGCAAAAATTCACCCAGTCTTTCATGTGTCACTGCTGAAACCCAGAATTGGGAATCATGTTACCCCAAATCCTTCCTTACCCTACACTGGTGAAGATGGGCAATTTCTAATTGAGCATATTGCGATACTGGACAGGCGTTTGATAAAGAAGGGGAATCAACCTGCTGCTCAAGTTCTCATACAATGGTCGAATGCCTTACCTGAGGATGCCACTTGGGAGGATTGGCCAGTGATTGCTGCAAATTTTCCAAACTTTAATCCTTGAGGCAAGGATTATTTGAAGCGAGGGGGAATGTTACGATCAGCTGGTGGAACGATGTCGTTTTGGGTTGTTTTCAGTTATAGCCGTTGGAATAAATGTGGTCGTTAAGTATTACGTCGTCGTTTAGCTTTATTAAGTCATTTTTAGCAAATTAGTTAATATAGCAGGGGTATTTCTGTCCAAGGTAGATAAGGTTGGTTGTTCCATGTGACAACGCGTATTTAGGCGTGGTGTGGCAAGGATGGAAAGAATAATGAATCATAACAAATTCTCTCAATTTCTCTCTCTTGTTCTTACTCTCTGTTCTCTCTCTCTCTCTACTGAATTCTGAGTTATTCCCTTCTATCTCTCAATCCTTCTGTCAAATTCAATCTTCTTCCTTCAATTTACGTCATTGTTATTGTTGGAATTGATCCCTGTTCAACTCAGTTACTCAGGACATAACACCCTAGAAATCAAATTGATTTTTCATGGCGGCGCCCTGATTTCGACTCAGCTGTCCAACCACAGCACCACCATCGATCTCTACCGACGGCGCAGCCGTAACGGAAGTAATTGATTTACGACGCAGAACTGTTTTTTTGTGCGAGATTGCAGAACATCATTACTCTGTTATTTTGCCTCTCAAATCTCCAATAAAAGGTAATGATTTAATGAGATTTTGATGTTATTTTCTCGGTCTCTACCTCCAATCTACTCGTATTTTCAATTTTCTTACAATTTTGCATCTGAATTTAGTTATTAGGGTCTGAATCATGTTTATGTTTTTCTCTTTTGTTTATGTAATGTAATCGTCCTATATTTTTTATTTGAACTTTGTTCCTCTATTTCAGTTAATTTGTTGTATGTCTGAATATTTTTATTTGAACTTTGTTTATGTAATCGCCTTATATTTTGGTTTCATGAAAAAAATAGTTGTTGCATGTTTTATCTTTAGAAAAAATATATAGTAGTGTAACTTATAGAACCGATGGAACCGGACATGGACCGAACCATTGAAACCGGACCAATATGACCGATCCTGTAATGTAATGGTCTGGTCATGGTCCTGAATTTAGGCAGAACCGAACAATTGATCCGATCCTGTTTTTTTGAAATTTTGATAAAATCCGGATCAATCCGGACCGTGAACACCCCTACTGTATATGGCTTGTTGGTTTGATTGAATGTTGGTTACGTGTAGGATTAGGCTGGTAACGGGTCGGATCACCTCTAATTCAGACCCTAAGCTTTTTATTGATTCGAATTCGATTCGACCGAAGAGAAGATCCCGTAACCATTTTAATTTGACTTGTATTAAAAATCTGTTTTTTTCACTCAAATTTATTTTAAACTCAATAATGAATGTTCTATATAAAATAGTTCAAAATGATCAAAATCTCACACAACCATAAATAAAGAAATATAAAAAATTTCACTTATATTTTACATTAAACTTTTATTTGAGGGTCGGGTCGGGTTTCAATCGGGTTTGTCGCATTATCTAAACCCAATCGGTATTTAAAAATCGCAAAATAAACCTAATTTTTTTGGATCAGATTACCTTCATTCGAATCCGATCAAGTTGGCATAGCTAGTCATGTGCATCAATATTATTAGGGAACGTTACAAGAGAAGCGGAAATAGGTGATAACACTAGGACACTCTTTCTGGAAGGAGGTAGTAATTTAGAGTATCACACGACATTGACCATCTCTTCTCTATCGGTTTTTCTTTGTAAAATAAGTAACATCACACTTTTAAAGATTTGATATTTCAAATCATATCGTCAGTTTCAACAAGTAAAGAACAACATCTTACAAACTCTAATAAACGAATCTAAAAGAAGAGAGAGAGAGAGAGACGACTACATGAAGATAAATGATAATCCATAACTAAGAGTATGTTTAACCTTTATACAGCCAAGCTTTTTTTTTTTTTTTCACTACTCACACACACACACACAAAAATTTCCTGGAACACAGACTCTGGACATCAAATTAGAATGTTCTCACTAAATCGTGTAATTTTTATTTTCCTGATTCAATATTTCAGCCTACTTTGCTGAGAAAGAGTTTTCCAAATATGAGCATCTTATGGTTTCACGGCTACTTTTAGGTCCCACACCAATATATACCCTTCCAAGAAGAAAAAAAGGAGCATGTATTTGTTGAAGATACCAACAAAAAGTATAAATTCGACAAGCATGTTGCTAGAAGTTTTACATGATGTTTTACATATCAAACAACCAAAGTGTCGAATTAGGAAGAATGGATGCCATCTGACATGCTGTTGAAACCATCCTCTAAAGAGGCAGCTTCACTTTTTTTCTTTTTTTTTTTTTTTTTTTTTTTAGAGTTCATCATCTTAAGCACAGTTAGGAAGAACATAAAAAAACTGAAGGAGAACTTGTCTGGACTACTCTATCCAATCTCCGTATCATCCGAGACATACACAACTGCAATTGTCGGCAGCACATATTCATGCATGATAATCTTATGAAGGTGGAGATATTTGAAGCTGCAATCCCGTCCTCAATCCGATTCAAAGGGGGGCCAATATATGTCAGATTACCCAGTTCCAAATAGATGAGGAAAATTTTGTAGAATCATTTGGTGTATCAATTTAATGTCACAAATTTGTATGTACAGTGAATCTTCTAGTTTTCCTCGAGAAAAACATTTGTCCCTCAAATTGAGCTGAAGGAACTAGCCAACGGCAGTCTCAATCTCGCATTTCCTTTTATGGTGCGCCAATCACCCAAGAAAAATGAAGTAATCATGACATTCGTCATGCCTATCATTTGAAAGAAACGGAACATGTCAGAAAAAACTGACACCTACCCCACATCTGTGATTCCATATATTCCAAAGCTTTGAAAACAAAGCAACAGAATATGAGGGAAGAAAACTCTATTAAGCAACAGAACTACAATTAGGGTACCGTCCCGCCCAAGAGTAGATGGAGAGTCTGGAGATATTCTTCCACCAGTAAAAAACCGATCAAAAAGAAGAGAGAAAAATAGAAAGATGTACTCGGCAGAAAACCAACGGGGCGGCTAAAGAAGCTCACTACTCCAATAACTCCAGATAAAGTATCTGCATTGGGCAGTTTCTCCATCTATGGCAGAGCAAGATCTAGCTTCAAAGGCATAACAAATAGCCACCCTCAATTGTGTGACTAATTGTGCAGACAATACATACTTTCACTAATAAATTAGCTGTCAGATTTTCTATTCTATTCATAGTCATCTAATGCAACCATAAACAAGAAAGGAAAAAAAAAAAAAAAAGAATCTCACAGTAGCTCAAGCATACATTGACAAGCACCATACCAGCACAGAAGGCAAAGGGCAATGTGAAAAACTGAAAATCAAATTCTTTCATGACATACTAGCTGATCTTCATGTATCAAATACACAAGCTAGAATACACTCCCTCCGGCCCATCTTAATCTAGAAAAATGTCAAATTTGGGTGTCCCACTCAAAGTTACAAAATCCCAAAAATAGATTTTTTAAAAAAAAATAATAATAAGACCCACTTGTCATACTCACACCAACTACTCACTTACAATTCCCTACCAACTATCTATACTAGCAACAATTTAATTTTATTCATTTTTCCTTAATTCCCGTGGACTGAGACAGTAATCACTGTTGTTCTTATAAAAATGTATAATTTTGAAAACTGGGCCTCCAACATGCATAAAAGGAGGGAGTATTGGATGGATTATGTGGAGTTGCAAAAGTACAACAAACATATGTTTAGGCTTGATTTTGATTCAACGATTACATCTTTGAGGCTAAGCCCACAATGTAGCAAAACAGACATTCTAGAAGACCCCCACATTCCGACTCAATATAAATACAGGCCTGTATTTAATTAAACAAGATCGTTCTGTAGGTTCAGGGACCTTGGGAAGATGCAAGCATGTAGTTGATAGCATGCAAATTCACCAAGGCCGTATTCAAACTAACATAAATTTGCAGTTTGGAAAAAGAGTAACACTCACCTGAAAATTTCAACCTACCATAGCAGCAATTGGGAGAATATATATCCACTTGGCTCTATAAAAATAAAAACATTGACATGGTTCAAATCAATCCCAAGCTAAATTTAAACATCCCATTAGGTAGCAACAGTACAAAGAGAGAGAGAGAGGAGGAAAGGGGCAAGTGAATAACCTACCTCTTAATCTCCAAACACGGAACAACTCTGCCAATGATTATAAAATTCCTCTAAATCACAATGTTTTAGTACATATATTGTCGTTTCAGTACGGACGTGAGCGGTTTCCGCCATGGGAATTCCGGTCTGGACCACCATCTCTGTAGCTATCTCTGCGTCCTCCACCACCACCATAGCCACCCCTTCCACCACCACTGTTTACACAAATAAATAGTTAGAATACAGTTAGAGCAGCCCTACATAAAAATGTCACTTGTAAAGACACATTGGTGAAGCCAAGACTTTTTTGCCAAGGGTTCAAGATTGGTTTTTATTTTTCGATCACTCTTATCATATATTCCCTCTGTCCCTAAATGAATGTCCAAACTTCATTTCAAGGGAGACAACCTAATCGAGCACTTGGATATATAACCTTAGGCCTAGGTCAAGTACATTGATGATAAAAAACAACCATAAACAGTAAGAAAGAAATAAGCATTTCATAACAGAGAACGGCAAGCTGTATATATTTTAAAGATCTACACCAAATACTTATGCCTAGCCATCTAGAGTTCATTAGTCGCATGAAAGTACATGAATATCATCTATTTGCGGGGGAAAAAAAGTCACCAACAGAAGATGATCATCAGTAACCATTAAGGGGGTCTATAAGGTTTAAAATATATTGACCTCTCCAAACACATACGGTCCACGTATTTATGTGTTGGGAGTCAGAAACAGGTATCCATTTGTTTCAAAAGGTAAGTCTTGGTTTAAGCTACCCGGAACAGACGGATGTTATCATCTTAGATACACTGGCACAGACTCTAAGAGATAACGGAAAGGGCAGTAATTTGGGCTGCTCATGCAAGTTCTGTTTCATTTATCTTTTCTGTCTCTCTTATCTAGCCAGATACAAGCAATTTGAGCTGCCATGTATCCACATCAGTCCATCTTATTTCCTACCCTATTTTTTCATTTTTTGATCACTATCTTCTTTAAATCAACAATGAAGAGCAACAATTCATACCATCAAAGTAAAAAGGTTTTAATCTCTTAACCTTCATAAACCATTTTGTTACAGATGGGAATCCCAAAATTTTGAACAAGCTGGAATCAGGTGGAAAATGAAAGGAGAACCCTACCGTCACAGCAGACTCTGGAAGCAGTAGCATAAATAAAACTCACAAACTTAGCTCTTCTCATTCCACTCTTATTGTCAATGAAAGAATGCATCAACGTTTTGTTGAAATCAACACCGACTCACATGTCGGGAATTCTCTGGAGACTTTTACATTGCTCCGGCCCACATACCCTGTTCTTGAACAGTCCAGAATATCTAGGGCCACTGCCACTGCCATTGATGAAGAGCAAGGAAGCTTCCGGAAGAATCAAGCCTTCTCCACCAAAATTCATAAAGAAATTGCATCGCCATGGAAGGATCGAGATATATCAGGAAGTATCCTTGACCGACTTAAGCTAAGTATAAATAAGGACTAGGGATTTGTGGGAGTGTATCAATCCGGAAGGAGTACAGAGTGTGAGAAAGGGTGTGTGTAGTTCGTGAGTGTCCATATGAGTGGTCACTTTATGAGATATAATCTAGTGTGGTAAAGTCTAGTAATTGTGTGCAATAAGCAATTGTACCTTCTCCTTGTATAAGTTTGCTTAAGTAATAATAATAGTGTATTATTATTACTACTTGTGGTTCGCCAATTCGGGTACGAAAATTCAACAAGTGGTATCAGAGCGGTACGACCCGGGATCGCGGGAACCGTTGTTGAGGCGTTGTTCGAGATCATTGCAGGTGCACAGTAGGAGACTGTGAAGCTCGTGGCGAGAGACCAGACTTACTTGGTGACATGCACGGAAGCAGTACCAAGTCACGATGGTAGAACCGGCAAGCACATTTGGTGGAGTCGAGACTCAATAATGGCAATTATAAGTATTGGCGAACGTGTATGCAAATCGTACTTACAAGGACAAGAGTTATGGAATGTCGTGGGTGGTAGTGAGACCACGCCACCGGAAAAGGAGGACACTCGAAGCATTCCGAAAATGGAAAGCGAAAGCCGGAAGGCTATGTACGCGCTAAAGATTAGCGTCGAGGACGAACTTTTGGAGCATGTCGAGGATGCACAAACTCCAAAAGAGATATGGGATACATATGCGACGTTATTTTCGAGGACTAATGAGGCTCGTCTCCAGATGCTCGAGAATGAGCTTATGTCGACTACGCAGAAGGATCTAAATGTAAGATATTTCAACAAAGTTAAATCTTTATGCCATGAAATCTCGAAGTTAGATGTGGACTCAAAGATTAATCAGCAAAGGATGAAAAGGATAATCATCCACGGGTTGAGACCTGAGTTTAAGGGGTTAGTTACGGCGATTCGTGGTTGGGCCACACAACCATCTCTTTTAGAGTTAGAGAGTTTGCTGGTCAGCCAAGAAACGCTAGACAAACATACCTCTAGGCCTTCAACGCCAAATCAATGGATTCAGAAGAAGCACTCTTTAGCCACCGAGGTCGCTGAAGGCAACAAGGACGTGTTGCTGCAGGATGGAAAAAGAAAGATGAGATCCAAGACGAGCATGAAGGTCCGAGGTACAAAGGATGCTCTCACGCAGGGGAAGCGAAACCGAAGAATAAAGATGATTCTCGACTTGATGAGTGGAGACGAAACAACGAATGTTACAACTGTGGTCGCAAGGGGCATTTCCTAAAAGATTGTCCATTTAGGAAGAGTGTTGTCGAAGGAAATGCAGTTACCAATCAAGATCCCTATGATAGTGAAGAAGAATGGGACATGGAAGCTTCCTTCGCAGATGTAAGGCTTCATGAAGATGACCCAGAAGAAGAATGGCTCAAGACTACGCATATCCAGCTATCGAGGATAATTGACCGATGACGTGGAAAGTGATAACGAATTTGACTTCGATGAAGGTAGATGGTTCAAGATGTAGCCGCCAAGATCAACGCTGGATATGAGGATATTCTAGATGACTATGACGCAGCCTAAAACGTTAACAAGCTTGATTGAAGTCGAGGTCACGGATGCACATTTAGATGCTCCAAAGCTATCGGACAAGGAGAAGTCGAGATTAAGGGGGAGAAATATCAAGAAGACTCAGACTGAGCAAGGTATGTATGCGACACTAAAGCTCTTGCCAAATCTTGATGGGATTAATTTAAGCTCACTTAAACAAACTGGCTGAGGAGGTCATTCGGGCCAAGACAACTTGATAGCGAGAAAGTCTCATGATTTTGAAACTGTCAACGAGTCACATAAAGAGTCATACATCAATGGAGTACAACAACTCGAGGTTAAAACACTTGGAAGAAAACAATATGTGAAGTTCAAGAAGAAAGAGTCGGCGTTGAGGGGGAGTGTTGAAATCAACACCGACTCACATGTCGGGAATTCTCCGGAGACTTTTACATTGCTCCAGCCCACATACCCTGTTCTTGAACAAATCCCGTAATTTCTAGGGCCACTGCCACTGCCATTGATGAAGCGCAGGGAAGCTTCCGGAAGAATCAAGCCTTCTCCACCAAAATTCATAAGCCTCAAGAAATTGCACCGCCATGGAAGGATCGAGATATATCAGGAAGTATCCTTGACCGACTTAAGCTAAGTATAAATAGGGACTAGGGATTTGTGGGAGTGTATCAATCCGGAAGGAGTACAGAGTGTGAGAAAGGGTGTGTGTAGTTCGTGAGTCCATATGAGTGGTCACTTTATGAGATATAATCTAGTGTGGTAAAGTCTAGTAATTGTGTGCAATAAGCAATTGTACCTTCTCCTTGTATAAGTTTGCTTAAATAATAATAATAGTGTATTATTATTACTACTTGTGGTTCGCCAATTCGGGTACGAAAATTCAACATGTTTATAGTCCTACTAATACCCCAACTTTACAGTGATAATACTGGATTATACTGAATACTACGATCCCCTAATAAAGAGATAGTTGGCATAATACTGGATTATACTGAATCCTAAGATCCTCTAGTAAAAGAGATAGTTGGCGCGCCAAGCTTATTATAGCTAATCTACAATTGTTGCATTTAATATTGAATAAAGTGTGTACACTTTGATTAACCTTCAGGAATTAACACCAAAAGAAAACAATAAACAAGCAAAGATTGTCCCACCCACAATCTCCTTCACCATAAAGTATTGTGAACACGAGTTCGCAAAAGTTACTACTACCTCTGTCCCATGGGAGAGTAACTTTGATTACACACAAAATAAGAAAATGGTTGAGAGTCTACTTATTTTCTAAATTATGCCTCAAAATACTTGAATTCAAACTAGGTGGCAATATTATTAAATTAGGGGGGAATGAAAGATAATACAGTTAATTTGATGTAAAAAAATCTCACTTTAAAGGAAATGCTACTCTACAGTTGAAACGGCCCAAACCGCTTCTACGGGGATGGAGAGAGTAACACTCTGGCAAATTGCAAACCGTAGGAAACATGGTCTATTACATTCAACAACACTAGTGAGCTCTGCAGAAATTAATTTAGCTAATAAAATTGCATCCAGTCAACTCTAGGAAACATGGTCTATTTCATTCTACAACTCTAGTGAGCTTTCTCAAAACACCAACTTCAAATTCGCTCATAATATTGTTCCCAATAACAATGTCGACAAATTAACATATCAACTTTAGATGAAATCAAGCATTCAAGCCTAGGTTCTAAATCACCGCCACTATCTACCATCCTCTCATACAAAGAAGATTTACACATTTTGTGTCCTGTGACCAAAAGAAACTCCATACCAAGAACAAAGTTCCCCATGTCCTTACTACTAAGTGTATTCTAAACCAACTAACAAATCATGACCCTACTGCATGAACATCAACCAAAAAAACAACATGCTTTTCAAGCTTCAAGCCTGCAATGCACAACTCATAGTCAACTATCAATAAATCAATAAGATAGTATACATAGTCAACATAAAGCAAAAGTTAAACAGAACCAAAAAAGGAGGCATAGGAAAAACATGTAAGAAACATCTTTCACAACTTGGGTTCAACAGGCAATGATATCATATAGATAGAGCATGGAGTACCCTAACATAGAGCCCAAACCATCAGACATCCAAAAAACAATTAGGACAATATGAACAAACATAAAATAAGAAAGGAAACAATTACCCTTGTCCAGGAGGAGGAGCAGGCCTTGGTGCAGACTTCGCCGCCATTGCAACACTGATTTTATAACCCCTCATATCATAATCTGAAAGGAGCAAAATCGTTAAGCCTAGACCATGAGATAGTTACACAACTAAAGCCAGGAGTCGAGGCTAAAAGATTACTATTATAAAAACCGCCAGCAGAATGTGCTGCAGAAGGATCTTCATAAACCAGTGCTGCATCTCCTTTGTGCTTTCCTTGCTCATCCGTATATAGTTTGATGTTCCAGGGCCACTGATCCTTGTAACCTCTCTTCTGCTTAATTCTCCCGACCTATTAAGAAAACCAATAATAGACCAGTCAATTACATTTCCACCTACCAACAAAATTTATAATGGGTCCCCATAGGCAACATCTAAAGCAATCAAATGGACAAGATAATATGCTTCTTCAATGAAAAATATCTTGGGATCGCATATATTCACTGATGAAGGTAATAAAAAATAACACAATCAAGAAAAGAGCACAATAACGATTTACCTGTCCAATCCCTCCAAATAGTTCTCTCAACTCATCAACAGTCACATCAGGGGGTAGATTTGAAATGTAGATTCTCGCGTTGTCACAGGTATCCCCACAATTTTCATCACATTGTTTCACTGTCTCTTTCGACTCGGCAGGAGAGCCTCCATAACCACCAGCACCTTGACTTTGTGGTGGACCACCACCATAGCCCCCAGTGGGCCCACCACGACTGCCACCACGATTCTCAGGGCGAGAATCCCCAGCATAACCACCAGAAGCACCATACGATGGGGGATACGATGTAGGTCCACCATTGTAGCTTGCAGGAGGTGGAACCGCATCTGTTCCATAGTTAGGCTTCCCCCCATAAGAGCTTGGTGGCTGAGGATAGCTGGCATCAGATCCACCATATGAACCAGTAGCAGGAGGTTGACCATAACCACCACCACCACCATCTCTTCCTTGACTACCTCCATAAGAACCACCACCTCTACTGCCTCCCCACCTCCACTTTCGTAATTACCACCTCTACCTCCTCTATCACCACCATATCCACCTCTGCTTCCTCTATCACCACCATATCCTCCACCACTTCCTCTGTCACCACCTCCACGATTATAACTGCCCCCATCACTACGGCCTCCGCCACCTCTACCACCATCACTGCGACCTCCAGCACCTCCACCACTATTGCCAGCAGGGGAGGGCGTTCCACATTTGTTACACTCTGATCTCCATGAAAAGTTTGAATTCCCACAGCTGCAGTAAATAAATTGAGATTCCATTAGAACTTAATTAAGAAACGTGAAACATAATTTCTTTTCATGATAAGCTGACTATAACATCTTCTAGAATGCAACCAAAATAAAATCCTGTGCAAAGATGAATATCAAGTTGCTAACCAAAACAAAATGTATAAAACTTTTAGTAAAACATGCTTTCAAACAGCTTAAACATGAAAGTGCATTAATTATTTTTTAAATAAAAACAGTATCACCATGGACAGTTCCGAACATAAGGTTAAGAACATACCCTGGATTAGGGCAAGGCCAATCTCCTTCTCTGCCGCTACCACCACGACCACCTCCTCTACCACCGCCGCGGCCACCACCTTCTCCTCCTTGGTATCCACCACCACCTCCTGTAAATCAATTTTTAAAAAGTTATATATACGTATTCAAACCTACAATCATATTTACCAGTATTTACAATATTTTGCAATATGAACTATAAGGAGTAAGCGATAAGTATCTTATATATACGTATTCAAAACTACAATCATATGATACCATCAATATAGAACTGAACCAGAAAAAAATGCATAAAATCTTAAAACAAGATACACAATGATTTCCGAAAGAGTCTCCCCTTTGATTGGGAATACATAAGGCTGTAAAAGAGGCAAGACAACCAAGCCTGGTTAGCTCAAGCTCAGCTAATTTAAGTACTTTTCGAGCCTATGCCTGATGCTAGAAGCGTAAATCTGATTTTTGTTGACAAGAAAATAGTATAATTAACTTTATTAGACTCGACACATTCATCTTATTATATCATCATTTTTCCTAGACTCTAACTTAGTTTCATTACAAAGGCACATAAAGCCTCAAAACCCTCATACAGAATGATAAATACACACACACACACATATATATGCACAAAGGTCTCCAATAGTAATCAACTAATGCGTATGACGTACGTCTCGAATGATCACTTTCATAGCAACACCCAAAAAGAGAAAATAGAGAGATCTATTCAATGAATGCACAGCATAATTTTCTTTTTGTTGCCCAATCAAGTCCACTCCGAGTTTCTTTTTAAAATAAAACAGGCACATAAAGCTGATGGGGACTTCCTAGAGACATTCTTTTATCTATCTTGCTAAAGTTTCAAGTAGATTGGTTGATTATTTTGTCAAAGTTATTGAATGAAGTTTTCCCGTTGTAAATAAATATCATAGTGCTAAAAATTCCAAGGAATTCGTGATTAAAATACGAGCATTGTCATAAAAAATCTGAGAAAATATGTCATGATTACAGATGATAAACTTAAACTTTGGACATATTCTAGTGTCCTACAAATGAATTCTATCCCATAGTGAACAAAGGTTAGTAGCCTATTTGTGTTAGGACGGGTTATTCATCCTCTTCTTCCGGTAACTGCATAATCTTTGTAGCAAATCTGGGATGTTTTTACTAAAACTTTCTTTTGCTCTATCATTTTTCTTCTCTAATACAAACATATTCGTTTCAGACAAAAACCAATATCAATAGCATAAAAAGGAATTATGATACATGTCCTGATAGATTAACATTGCAAAACAACGTTTATATGAATAAAAACAGGACCCTAAAATTACATGTCAAAATTAACATCTACGAAGAAAGCATAAAAGTACCTCGACTCTGAGAGCCACCATATCCTCCACCTCCTTCTCTACCACCGCCATATCCACCCCCACTTCCGCCGCCACCACGCCCCCACCGCCATAACCTCCCGCACCACCGCCACTTCCTCCATAGCCTCCACTACCACCACCACTTCCTCCATAACCTCCGCCACTTGCTCCATAGCCTCCACCACCGCTTCCTCCATATCCGTCATATCCTCCAGCGCCGCCTCCACCAGCAGCAGCGTTGCCTCCATATCCTCCTCCACCGTAGCTTCCGCCTCCGCCTCCACTTCCACCGTATCCTCCACCCGCGGGTGGTGGAGCCGATCCATCGCCTTCGTGGCCGTACATACCAGACATCTTCTAGGGTTTCTAAATCGTACTGCAAGAGATAGAGAAGAGAGGCAGAGAAGGTAAATAGAAAAGGGCTTAGGGTTCTTATTACTAGCGTTGTAAAATATTGGAAATTTTGGCCGATTCGTCAATTCTCACCCTTCTTCTTTGTGTATATTGTAGTTTTCACCTCCTTAAATAAGATCAGTCGTATGAGTCCCCCGGGATAATTACCAAGGAGGGTAATGTACTTAAGGTTCATTTTCAAATAAGGTAACATAATAACTAGTTACTAACTTAGGTAACGTACTTTCAAAAGTAATTTCAAATAAGGTAACGTACCAAATTTTGAATTAACGTCGTTAAAAAATCTAACGGGCTACCCCCTACCCCCCCACCCCCGCCCTACCTCCCACCCCCCACCCACCCCACGCCTTACCCCCCCCCCACCCGCCTACCCCCCCGCCCTACCCCCTACCCCCCACCCCCCACCCCCTACCCACCCACCCACCCACCCCCCCCGCCTACCCCCTACCCCCTTACCCCCGCCCACCCACCCACCCCCCCCCCCTACCCCTACCCCCCACCACCCCACCCCACCCCCACCCCCCGACCCTACCCCCACCCCACCCCGCCCTACCCCCTACCCACCCCTCTCCCCCGTTAGATTTTTTAACGACGTTAGTTAAAAATTTGGTACGTTACCTTATTTGAAATTAATTTTGAAAGTACGATACCTAAGTTAGTAATTAGTTAATACGTTACCTTATTTGAAAAAAAAAACGAAAGTACGTTGCACCACTTGGTTGATCGGCTCATTGTTGTACCACATTAATTCTGGAACATGCCTAGTGTGTAAGCATCCTAAATTTTATTTATAGAATATTTTAAAAATGTTCTTTATTTAGATAACGAAATGGCAAGGATAAATAACTATTCTTGTTATTCATTTTCTAAATATTTAGTTTTGAATGTTAAATCGATTAATGGGGAAATATCATAAAAATATTTAGAAACAAAGTTTTTTAAGAAAAAGAACATTTATTTTGGGATTGACAAATCTTAAGGAAGTTGTTTTCCGAATTTTTCCTAAGGAAGTTGTTTTCTGGAAAATGGTGTAAAAAAAGTGGATGGATAATAATAATAATAATAATAATAATAATAATAATAATAATAATAATAATAAAATAATAATAATAATAATAATAAAATAATAATAATAAAATAATAATAATAATAATAAAATAATAAAAATAAAATAATAATAATAATAAAATAATAATAATAATAATAATAATAATAATAATAAAATAATAATAATAAAATAATAATAATAAAATAATAATAATAAAATAATAATAATAATAATAATAAAATAATAATAAAATAATAATAAAATGATAATAATAATAATAATAATAATAATAATAATAATAATAATAATAATAATAATAAAATAATAAGAATAAAATAAGATAATAATAATAATAAAATAATAATAATAAAAATAAAATAATAAAATAATAATGAAATAATAATAATAATAATAAATAATAATAATAATAAAATAATAATAATAATAATAAAATAATAATAATAATAATAATAATAATAAAATAATAATAATTTTCCGAAAAACATCTTCATTTTTTCGGAAAACGTTTTCCTTTTCCGGAAAACATTTTCCAGGAAATCATTTTCTGAAAATCATCTTCATTTTTCCGGAAAACGTTTTCCTTTTTCGGAAAACATTTTCTAGGAAATCATTTTCCGGAAGTCATTTTCCCCGAAACAAACGGAGCCTAAGTTTTACATTTAAAATAATGTATAAGTGATTATATTTAAATTATTTTAAAAATGACAAAATATTGTAAAATCAGTTTTTCTTGAATGATAAGAAAAACTAGTTTTTGAAAGCAATTTGGCAAAAGATAAATTTTTCTATTGATAATTGTAAAGAATTTATACAGATTTCTAAGAGAGATTCTAGGCTATACAATGATTTGAATGTAAATACAAGATATACAAGATTGATAACTGAAGTATTTACAAAAGGTAAGAGCTGAAAATTATGTAACAGTAGGCGGATTCCTTGGAGGAATATTTGCTGGGGAATCATCATTCTGATCCTTAATACGCCCCCGCAAGATGGACGGTCCGGGAGTGAGTCCAATCTTGGAGATAAGAGACAAGAACCGTGCACGGGAGAGTGGTTTCGTGAGTGCGTCAGCCAGTTGGTCATTGCCGGAGATATGTTGAACTCGAAGCTTGCCCAGGTGAACTTGTTCCCGTACGAAATGAAAGGCAAGTGCGAGGTGTTTCATTCTGGAGTGAAAGACAGGATTGGCGGAGTAATTCGCAGCGCCAAGGTTGTCACAATAAATTACCGGTGGAGTGGAAGAGGAGATGCCGAGCTCTGACAGAAGATTGTTGACCCATAAAAGTTCTGCGGTAGTAGCAGCTACAGCACGAAATTCGGCCTCCGTGGAAGAACGGGCAAGAGCCCGTTGTTTCTTGGAAGACCAGGCTATAGGATTACGACCAAGATAAATAACAAACCCGGTGGTGGAGATAAAGTCGTCTTTGTCACCCGCCCAATCGGCGTCACAAAAGGCATGAAGTAGATGAGGTGAGTTTTTGAAAATTTGGATACCCATATGGAGAGTACCGTGAAGATACCGAAGAAGTCTCTTGAGAGCAGACTAGTGTGATTCTTGTGGGTGGTGTAGAAAGCAAGTTTGTTGACAGTGAAGGCGATGTCCGGACGAGTGAGGGAAAGGTATTGAAGGCTGCCGATGATAGCTCGGTATTCGGTGGGGTTGTGTATGGGTGTCCGGGGGTGGGCCGAGAGAGGTGGGTAGGTTGACATGGGCGTTGGAGATGGTTTTGAGTTGTGCATGTCATGGCGGGTGAGAAGATCAGTGATGTACTTGGACTGAGAGAGGAGTATACCGTGAGGGTTAGGAGTGATCTCTATTCCAAGAAAGTAGGACAAGGGACCCAAGTCTTTTAAGGAGAACCGAGTGGAGAGACATTGGATAAAGGTTTCTAGAGAGGAGGTGGAAGAGCCCGTGATGACTATGTCATCAACATAGACGAGGAGGAGGAGGTGATGAGAGTTTTTGTTGTAGGTGAAGAGAGAGGGGTCGACAAGGGAGGGGTCAAAGCCGTATGAAAGAAGGAATTGTTTAAGGCGGTGTACCAAGCACGTGGTGCTTGTTTGAGACCGTAAATGGCTTTTGAGAGCCGACACACATGGGAAGCTTGATGGATCTTGAAATCACGGAGGTTGTGACATAAACACAGGTTTCGGAAAGATCGCCTCAAGGAAGGCATTGTTGATGTCAAGTTGGCGTAGGGCCAACCTCGGGTGATGGCAAGAGAGAGAATTAGACGGATGGTGACGGGTTTGACTACGGATCGAAGGTTTGAGTAATCAAGTCCGGGCGTTGATGAAAGCTCCTTGTGCAACAAGTCGAGCCTTGTATTTTTGGATGGAGTTGTCGGGGTTATATTTAATTCGGAAGACCCATTTGCATCCGACCACATTGGGTGCTTCATGGGATGGAACTAGTGACCAAGTTTGGTTTCGCATTAATGCATTATATTCCTCTAGCATGGCGGCATGCCAAAGGGGTGAGGCTAGTGCATGTTTGGTGGAGGTGGGGAGAGAGGTGGAGGAGGGTAGGGTTGCAAGTTGGGCATATTTGGGGTTGGGTTTACGAATGTTGTTGAGGAGCGGGTAGTGATGGTACTACTGGGATTAGGAGGAGGTGGAGGAGGGGTGGGTTGGGAGCGGGCTTGAGGAGGACGGCAGCTGTTGAAGTTGGTGTGGGTGGGGCGAGGTCGGTGGTTCGCTAAGGTCATGTGAGGCGGGTAGAGTGGTCGACGGTGGGGGCGGTGTCGAGAGTTGGACGAGCAGGGAGTAATATTGGTGGTTGCTTGGCTATTAGGATTTGTGTGGTTGGGTTGTAGAGAATTGCATGGAGAGGTTGGAGGGGTAGGTACTGTAGGTGTAGAGATAATAGGCAGTGAGATAGAGCACCATTCACCGGTGAGTAATTTGAGAGGTTTGGCCAGGGGTAGTTGCGAGATGTGGATAAGGAAACTCGGTTTCGACAAATTTGACATGTCGAGAGGTGTATATGCGGTTTGTGGATGGGTCTAGACAATGGTATCCACTTTGTGAGGGAGAGTAACCGATAAAAATGCATGGGCTGGATTTGGGTGCAAGTTTATGTGGAGCATAAGGACGAAGCCAAGGATAGCAAAGGCATCCAAAACTTCGGAGTTTATCATAATTTGGTGATTTTTGAAATAAGTGGAGATAGGGAGAATCATTGTGAAGAGTGGGAGTCGGCATGCGATTTATAAGGTAGCATGCGGTGGTGAGAGCATGGGGCCAAAAGGAGAGGGGAAGTTTAGCATGAGTGAGTAAGGTAAGACCGGTTTCAACTAGATGTCGATGACGACGTTCGGAAAATCCGTTGTGTTCGGGAGTATGAGGTGGTTATGTAAGA
This sequence comes from Adenophora triphylla var. japonica, assembly GCA_022495995.1. Lineage (NCBI taxonomy): Eukaryota > Viridiplantae > Streptophyta > Magnoliopsida > Asterales > Campanulaceae > Adenophora > Adenophora triphylla. The sequence continues at coordinate 19,873 of JAFEMH010004528.1, read as the reverse complement.
TGAGAGATACCACTTCAAGAAGTGAGGAGTGAGTTTTAGGTATTCCCCACCGTTGTCGGAGAAGAATTGAATAATGGGACGGGAAAAGTATTTTTCGACTAATAATTTGAAACGATTAAAAGTAGCAAAAGTGTCGGATTTGTTTTTCAAGGGGTAGAGCCAAGTATATTTTGTGAAGTGGTCTACAAAAATAACATAGTATTTGTAATTGTCGTACGAGTATAGTGGGGAGGTCCAAACATCCGAAAACAAGTTCAAGAGGAGCATGAGATTCAAGAGTAGAAGTAGAAAAGGGTAGTTTGTGACTTTTGTTAGTGTCACAAGCATTGCAATTAGAATAGGGTTTTGGGGAGATGGGTAAAGAAAATTGTTTTTGAATTGTTGAAATAATGGTGGGTGCGGGATGACCAAGTTTGTGATGCCACGAAAGAAGGGAGGTAGTGGCAGTTAGGGTTTGAGGTGATGTCGGATGCCAGAGATAGACACCATTATCAAGCGTACCTTGAATTAGAGTGTGGCCGGTGGAGATTGCTTTGAAAAGAAAGGAAGATGCGGAGAATTCAATGATTGCATCATTATCTCTACAAAACTGGGAGACTGAAATGATATTTCTAGAGATGGTGGGAACGTGTAGAACATGGTGAAAATAGAGGGTGGAGTTGTGGGTTGAGAGATTGAATGATCCAAGGTTGGAGATGGGAAGGGAGGAGCCATCACCTATTGTTACGCCGTCATTGCCATGATAAGGGGTGTGATTGATAAGAGTTGAGAGAGAGTTGGTGATGTGATGAGTGGCGCCACTGTCCACCAGCCATGACGTGGAGCGGGTGGTGTTAGGTGCTGTGGCGGTGTGTACATGAGGGCGAAGATGAGAGATGGTTGGTGTGGGTGAGGAGAATAGGGAAAGATATGGATAGTCCTTCTGGAATTGAGGACAGTGGGTGGCGACATGGCCAAGGATATTGCAGTATTGGCATCTGTCCATGAAGGGAGCAGGTGTGAATATGACTGAGAGGGTGTAGCCGGAGTTGGGTAGCGGAAAAAAAAGAAGGCAGAGGCAGCGGAGAGGGCAGAGGCAGCGGCGGTTTTGAGAGTTTTACTTTTGGTGATCACTTTGCTCTGATACCATGAAAGCAATTTGGCAAAAGATAAATTTTTCTATTGATAATTGTAAAGAATTTATACAGATTTCTAAGAGAGATTCTAGGCTATACAATGATTTGAATGTAAATACAAGATATACAAGATTGATAACTGAAGTATTTACAAAAGGTAAGAGCTGAAAATTATGTAACAGTAGGCGGATTCCTTGGAGGAATATTTGCTGGGGGATCATCATTCTGATCCTTAATAGTTTTTTGACTTTAAAAATCCCTCGTTAACATGTTCGGCTTCTATGATATAAAATTTAGTTTTTTCATAGTGTTACCGAACAAATACTTGAGATTTATTGATAGTTTGTCTCTCCTATACATCAATGAGTCCTACTTTACAAAATCTCTAACCTTATCACCATTTCTAAGATAACCATAAATCAAATATACATCTACCATATTTATACAAATCATATATCAATTATACAACTAAATATTTGCTCCGCCAATACTCCCCATCAAGTTGGAGCGTGTAGATCCCGAATGCCCAACTTGGAAAGAAAATAGCAAAGTTGTTTATGACCAAGGCTTTTAGTCAAAATATCAGCTAATCGACGAGTTGTATGAACATACGTGGTGATAATATTCCTGGAACGAAGCTCATTTCGAACAAAATGACAATCAATTTCGATTTGTTTTGCTCGCTCATGAAAAACTGGATTGGCAGCAATGTACATGGCAGACTTGCTATCGCAATGGATACACATAGGGCTTGTATGTATGATGCTGAAGGAGAACAACAAGCCTTTCAACCATTTCAGTTCACAAGTGGCAACCGCAAGAGCACGCACTCGGCCTCTGTCGAAGATCGGGAAACATTTTGTTGTTTCTTTGTTTTCCAAGCAACTGGAGAATTTCCAAGAAAAACCAAGTATCCAGTTAACGAGCGTCGCGTGAGAGGCAACTTGCTCAAATCTGAGTCACAATAGGAAGAGAGGTGGAGATCACAATCAGAGTGTAGTAATATTCCTTGACCCGGATGACCTATCAAATATCGAACCACACGTGAGGCGGCTACCCAATGATCAAGCTGTGGTGATTGCATAACTGAGCAAGTGCATGTACGGTATAGCTTAACTCAGGGCGTGTAATTTTCAAATAAATTAATCGACCAACTATCTTTCTAGACTTCTCTGGATCCTTCAACAATGAGCTAGTTGAGAGTACGCGCCAGTGATTTTGTTCTAGTGGAAGCACATAAGGCTTGGAGCCTAGCAGTCCTACTTCGGATATGATATCCAAAGCATAATTACGTTGGCATAGAAACAGCCCATCTCGTCCCCGAGCCACCTCAATTACCAAAAAATATTTCAATGCTCCAAGATCCTTTATATGGAAACATTCTCCGAGATATTTCTTGAACAAGTCGATGGTGGTGGTATCATTTCCACCAATAATCAAATCGTCAACATAGATAAGTACAGATAAGATAATATGCTCCTGTTTGTAGGTAAATAGAGAGTGATCTAAGCCATATTGGATGAATCCATATTGTTTAAGAGCATTCATAAGTCTAGAGAACGAACACCTTAGGGCTTGTCGTAGTCCATATAAAGATTTCCGGAGTTTGCACACTTGTCCACGAGAAGCATGAAAATCAGGAGGCAACTTCATATACACCTCCTCATGAAGATCTCCGTGAAGAATAGCGTTGTGGACGTCCATCTGAGAGAGTTCCCAATTTCGTGCGGCTGTTATAGCAAGGAAAGTTTACACGGTAACCATCTTGGCTACGGATGCGAATGTCTCGTTGTAATAAAGACCTTCCATTTTTCTGTTGCCAAGAATGACCAGGCGAGCCTTGTATCGCTCAATAGATCCATCCGAGCAATACTTGATTTTATAAACCCACTTGCAGCCGATGGCAGTTCACACATGGTCCAAGTACCATTTTTTTCGAGTGCATCAATTTCCTTCCTCGTTGCAACTTGTCATCTCTCATCTTTAACAGCCTCGGAGTAAGAGGCGGGTTCGTTCCCTGCAGTAACAGCCGCCAAAAGAGCACAATGTTTGACAGTAAAATGATTGCATGTTACATAATCAGTTATGGGATAACAAGTACCTAAGGGCTTTGTGGTATGAGTGTTATCAGTGGAAGGGTAAGATGTGCACCGCATAGTATGCATAACGTAGTCCTGAAATCGTGTGGGTAGGTATCGTTGATGTTGTCCTCGTCCATACTCGGGCTCCATACCTTATTCATCATTGTCACGCCTTTTGTCAGTACCACTGCTCGTATCTGTTAGGCCCTACATTTTCAGTCAACTTGTTTTCAACTTGCACATAATAACTTGGTACTAACAACTTGAGTTCTCCTACTACATCTTGATCATCTTGCAGGTTGAATTATTGTTACATTAAACCCTACTTTTCAGGGAACGTGCCAATGGATTAGGAGACTGATTCAATGTCGTTTCTTCATCAAAGTATCCAGCAACGAACCACTCTCTCCTCCATCAACAATGTGGCGAGAATATCTCAACAAGCTCAACTTATTTCCGAGATTATAGGCATGTTCTTATCTTTGTATTTTAGCTGTTATTAGAGGTATAAAAGGGGGATAACACCTGTATTTTGCACACACAATCTCACTAGCATAAGCTCCCTTACATACGCTCTTAGTTTTGTACTTAAACTCCATCATTAATATACCTTTTGGTCAAGGCAGGTTCCTAAACCTCCCGGGGTTTTCAGGCCGGCGAACAAGTTGTTCAAGGGCTTTCCCTAGTCAACAAATTCCTTGTGTTCATTTCTATTTTATCCAATAATCATTGTACCCTGATTCTTATCTCTTTTGTCATTTTTCTTGTCATTGGTTGTACTTGTTGAAATTTGACCAAAACAATTTGGCGCCGTCTGTGGGAATACTTTGATTATTTGCGTAGAAATGACCAATTGCCGTCCGAGTCAAGGTGAGAGGAGTCGGCCGCTTCCTAGTTCCGCACTCCAAGGCAATCCATCTTCGAATTCGGAAGCCTGTCAATTTGGAGCTAATGTCCAACATGGTCAATATGTTGAAGAAAGTGAATGACTGGTTGGATGCTCAGGAGCATACGAACACCATGATATTCAATGCCATTGATACCATGCGTAAAGGGAAGCAAACTGAAACTCAAGTATCTACTCCATTTTCACCTTTGCATCCTATATCTTTGTTTGGTGCAGTACGGGACCAAGCCATTTTGGAGATATCCCTATGTCCAAGTACCTTGCCAGAAAGCACAATCATGACGTCCATTCCAATCACGCAACCAGGATTCAGCCTTACAGCCTAGCCAACCCGTGTTGTCATCTTGCTATACCTATGCCACACCTTCGATGGGGCAAACAGGAGTTTCTTTAACGCTTTTGATACTTCAAGATCTCAATTTAACAATAATCCTCTTTTCGCAGAGAATCAACTTGTTAAGGAAATGCAGACTATAAAAGATTTAGCTTCGAAGCGTACTGGATTCAACTTGCCTTATCACCAAGTTTCTCCAACTTGCTATAAAGAATCTCATTTTGTTCCAACAATAGCTAATGTAGAGATCCCAAAGAAGTTTTCTTCCCTCATATGAAGAAGTATGACGGGAGCATCGATCCAACAGAGCATGTGTTGTTATCAGAATCGATGGATATTATAAGTATCCCCGTTTTTAAAGAAGCATGTTTTTGCAGGGGTTTTGGCTCAACTTTATCGTGGACCGGCCTTAAAATGGCTAACAGGACTTCCTCTAAACTCTATTTCTTCTTATGCTCAACTTGTCAACATGTTTACTAATCAATTTTCGTGCAACAGGGCATTTGACAAGTTGACTAGTGACCTTTACTGCACTGTGCAATAGCCTAACGAGAGTCTTAAAGAATATTTGCACATGTGTTTAACAAGGAGGCGGTGACCATACCCAGCTTGGATATGTCCACGGCTACGGAAGCATTCCGTATAGGCTTGAGGAAGAGCTCTCCATTTTATAATGAGTTGGTGATGACTCTGCGAAACAACTTGAAGAAATCAGAACCAGAGCCTTGCGTTTCATCGATTGGAGGATGACGGCTGGGCAATGGAGAAGTCAACCTGGGAGGACCCCTACTCCTCTATTTGAGCCCTCGTACGTAAAATCAGATTCCTATCATCATAAGTCTAACAGGGGCAAACCCCCTGCTAAATCTGAACCTTCTAAAGTTCATTTTGTAGATGATGATCAAGATGGGGATGATAATGACTATCCTAAAATTTCTGATTATTGCTTTTCTGTGGACATTGCAGGAGTCCTTTGGGCCATGGAAAATCTTGGAGACAAAGCAAGATGGCCTAAGAAGAGTGACAAGCCCACAACTTGGAAGGATAAGTCCAAGTGGTGCGCGTTTCATGAGGATTTTGGGCATACCACTGAGAATTGTTTTGCCTTTAGGAAGGAGATTGCTCATCTATTGTCAAAGGGTCTTCTTAAGGATTTGTTGGGTAAGAAGAGGGTCAGAAATGAGTCCAAAGAGCCTCGATTCCTGTGGGAGCAAATTCGTACCCGAGAAAGTTGCACCTTCTCCAGCCACCAGGTAGTAAATGTTATTTCAGGTGGATCCCATATTTGTGGTACAACTTATTCTGCAGCCAAGCGTCATGCCAAGAGTTCTAAGGAGGATCAGTCAGAAGTGCCCTCAAGGTGTCGCGACTTCACAGATGGACAAGTTATCTCCTTCGAAGATGAGGATAAGGATAACACGTTGGACCCCCATTATGATGGCCTAGTGTAAGTACCCAAATCTGGCTCATGCCTTCCGGTTAAATTTCCCGATAATTCCCCGGACCTTCCTAGTGTTCCGGAAATATTCCGGAACAGTTCCAAATTAAATAAAGGCTGAAAGGGAGCCTTCCCAATTTAGTAACACGTTTTTCTTAATTGGGAGGAAGCCTCTAGAATTTGCCACCTTGCATGGTTCTAGAAATGCTGAGTCACAAGGGATAATGCCGCACGGCTGCATTAGCTCGCGGTCCCTAGCCGCACGGCTTCATTGGCGATTTCCAGACTGCCTATAAATAGAGCCCTCCTCTACCCATTTTAATCATCAACAAAAGGCATCACTCACTCATAATACGTGAAGAAACCTCCCAAGAGCAGCTGGAAGTTCAAGAAGGTGAAGAAGAAGCTCAAGAAGTCATCTCCCTCCTCCTTGAAGGCCCAAGATCAATCCTCTCCTCCTAGCTTCATCCAAAGAAGAAAAGGAAGCCATTGGTAACCTCGCACGCCCTAACCTTGCATCTTAATTGCTCCATAATTGCTCATTGCATTACCTTTATCTTGCTTGGGACTTGGTAGATTAAAGATCATATCTTTATAATCCCCCTTCCCCTTTGCATGCATTAGGCACCATTTGCCATTAAAAATGTAGTCTTTATCCATAAAGGTGCATCCTTTGCACCTAAAACCCCTATTTTCCAATAAAAATGTCATCTTTATGCATCCTTTGCATATAAAAATCAAATCTTTTCAATAAAAATGCATCCTTTGCATTCAAAATCCTTTTTTCAAGCATCATTTGCTTTAAAGATCATGTCTTTACCATAAACTAGCATCCTATGCTTTTCAAAAATGCAATCTTTATGCATCCTTTGCATATTGAACACCAATTTCTTCAAAAATGCATCATTTGCATAAAAATCGTGTCTTTATGCATCATTTGCAATAAAGAACATTTCTTTAAATCAAAATGCATCCTTTGCAATCCAAAAATGTCATCTTTTCATTAAAAATGTCATTTTTACATGCATTCCCCATTCCCCCATTAGTAACCTCGAACGGACCGGTGTAAAAGATCCTATCTTTACATCGTTCCTTCCATAAAGGTTTCATAATCTCTTTAGAAAGGGACCACCTTTGAACCCTATATCTCCGATTATCACTTAAGATGAGTATGAAGCATCTATACGAGCTCGACCATCTTAAAGTGTAGGATTGATGGGCTAAGGACCCTCCTTTTCTAAAGAACCTCATCTTTGACTATAAAGGGAGTCATTCTCTCGATCACGCAAGTCCCGAGGTCTAAAAAAAATGCGATGATCACAAGTCTAAGATGAGGACGGGATCATAATCCCGAATACATAAAATCCAAGAAATCCCGAGCGACAACCAATAAATGGTTTGTACGTCCGGAAGACGACTTGGGACATTCCCTCCTTATTTTCAAACACATGTACACAAGAAAGCACGCAAGCAAGCACGATTAATGGGATCTTGGGAGACTTGCTCCGGCAAGGCACCTTGGGTGAACGACGATCCGTTCTTCCCAAGGGGTAACTTAACCTCCGAACCCATAAAACCTTTTTTTCAAAGTTTTGAGGTAATCAAAATGGCGTGGCGACTCCGTTTTTCAAATTAAACCGGATGTCTTCAAACTCGCGTGAATCCAACAAACAAAAATTTGGGCACACATTCACAGTTTGGCGACTCCGCTGGGGATATCCCAAAGGAGAAAAGCTTTATTTTCAAAACAAAAATCGATACTCGGTATATAGGTGGAAACCACTTGCCCTTCCTGTATACTCCCTGATGTGGGAGTTGGGATAACCGGTGGTTTAACAATCCCACGTACCAGTATCCCTTTTCGAAAAAAAAAATTTGAAAAAAAAAAGAAAGCTTTTCCCTTTAAGTGGGTTAGACTCCCGTCGCCGATTTCATTAATCGTGCTTGCTTTCTTTACCTTGCATTGCATCATTTGCATCTTGGAATCTGTGCATACTTTAAAACGGGAAACAACTCGAAAAATAGCAAAAGGAGTGGAACCTGGAAAATTGATCCATGCAGTCATACGGCTCAATCCTCCTTGGATTCTGACCGGGCGACCTCAGTGGCAATTTCACCAGGAAAAATCATGGTTAATCCGGGCACCCTAGCACTTGGGGCTACTCGGCTCCATGACTGATCGGGGCTCCTGTAAAATTTACGTTCTTACGTGTTGCATTTTCCCCGTCCCGAAAATCATTCCTTTAAAACACATTTTGAAAATCTCTGTTTTAACTCAAAAAGGAACATTTTTAGGAGACCGCACACTACGCGCACCTGATATATCCTGTACACTTTGCACGCACGTCCCTCAAACCCGAGGGTGGTTCCACTGCACACGGACAGCCTTTACGATGCTCCCGGCGCGCATCGGAATCATCCCAACCTCCCCACGGCGGCCGGTGTCGACCAATGCACACCCAGTGTCACACGTTTCAAAACCGTGACGTTTGGTTGGTTTTTGGTCTAGTCCGTGTCATATAGCCCTGGCCAGATACCCTCGTGAAGGACGAAGCCTTAGTTCATAACGGAAGAGGAACTCTGCCAAAATTCCGACAAGGAAAAATTGGCAAGATCTCGACTCCAACATTGACTATTGACCTGCACGAAATGCGTAAGAGTCAAGACCGAGTCTTTGCCAACAAATCAAAAGATCTTTCGCTCAAAGCGAAGCTCTTGACCCGGCATTGACTTCGATTCTGACTCACGCCCGGCGTATGCAACGAAGTTCAATGTGACACTGTGTCATCCGTCTTTTGCCGCCCGACCCATGCCTATTATCTTCTCGGACATTACCGAAAGTCAAAACGTCATTCGCTCAAGCGAAATTCTGCCAAAATCCTATCAAGGCAGAAAGACGAGACTTTCTCGGTGTTGCCTTGACTATAATCCGCATCGCTCGTGCGTTGAAAGTTCCTATGACCCGCTAGACCCGTTAGGAGCGTTCTTTACTCTCGGTCGGTGGGATCCGCGTGCCCTATAGGACCCTCGCCCGGGCCGTCTCACACCCCTGGGAGGTCGAAATACAGTGGAATACGAGGGGCTTATAGACGTAGTGACGGAACCCACCGATCCAGGATCTAGAGTAGTTACGAAAAGAAGGGCAAACCCCCTTTTCCAACCAAATAGATATTAATAAAAGACACTGTTTTAAGTAAACTGAAAGATTCTAATTTGCATATTGCCTGAGCCTTCAGCCTAAACACCTACCCCGAGTCTAAACCTTTCCTATCCCTTTCCCGCCGAGAAAGAAGTGGGTGAGAACACCGGCCGCCGACTTGTTAGCGCAGAATTCTCGCATTCGCCGTAATCCTCGGTTGGTCACCCAGAGAGTCGAATGTCCGATTCGACGGAGAACAAGACTGGTTTGGGTAACTGATGACTAGGGAAGAAGATCTAGCTTATAGCCAATCCCTCCCTATCCTCATATAATCCATTGCCAAAGACCGTCCCTTTTCGCCTTCCCCAACATCCCGAGCCGTCGTGGTCCCGACACCCTCACAGCCTTTGCATCCCCGTGGGACTTTTCCCTCCTTTCGGCCTAATCCAAATCTCCTTACTCCTGGAATCCCAAGCACCACCCCCGACCTCTCTAATTTCGTCAACGCCCGTGAATTTGCCTATCTCCCCGGACGGTGGTAGTGAAGAATCGATCGGAAATGAGAATAGGAATGGATGGATTTACTGATGATGACAGTTCGGTAGAAGGAATGGACTTGGAGTCGGTAGAAGTGAAACCTAAAGGGCAAGATGAGGTAGAAAACCACGCACTGGAATAGGGGATGAAATCACTTCAAAGTGTATTTGCGGCTGTGTGAAGGCTCGGAAAAGGAAATGGATGCTATCTTAGATGAGGCAGTATACGAGTCCTACATCCTAGAGTTCAATACTCCTTACAAAGACTTGGTCGATGAATGGAGGGATTTAATTGAAGCCCTAGCTGAAAGAGGAAAGTGGGCTCCACCCACCGATCCGGAAAACATAAGCGTCGCTGAAGCCAAACTCTCATCGGGGAGAGTAGACTCTATTACGGTGTTAGTAGCCACTCCCGAGACCTTGTCTCGAAGAAGAGTGTATGGATGCCCTGGAAAGAGTCTTAAGTCTCGAGGCGACCCCAGCCCCTTTATGTCCCGTGACGACAACGATGTTTTCTTGGTAATTCCCAAGTCGAGGAGGAGTCCAAGATACCCTCTTATATGGCGTCAAGTATCCCGACCTTTTGCCCTCATTGGTCATCAAAGTCAAGACGAAAGTTCCCACGGGAGTTCTTGTAGTGATACCGATGAAGACACGAAGTGCCGGAAGGAACAAAGAGAAGAGTGGTTAGCCCGTAAGCCAAAAAGCGAAAACCTTCCCGACAGTAAGAACAGAACCCGCCACGAGGCTCCGACCCCGCTGGTAAATCCTTATTGATGATGGAATTTCCCACTTGAGAAAATGTTCGCCAACGTCAAAGATGCCGTCAGGCCGACCCCTAGAGAAAGAAGGGACATGCTTGACAGTTGATGAGGAATGTGATCCCACTCTGTTGAAAAAATTGTTGGTCTTGGATGAGAAGGCCATTCGCCAAGTTCGAAACCCCGACGGTGACAACTCCTGTTGCATCTTGACCTTGAAAAGTCCGAATGAGACCGTGAAGGCTCTAAACGGAGAAGGTAAAGCCGAAACCACCAATTTCTAAGCCAATCGAGAGAGTCGGGACCACGAGAAGGTCGAAAGCGCAACCCGGGAATCGGGATCCTTCGGGAAGCCGCCTATGCCTCCGTAGCGCCGTCAATCGATTAATCAGCAGAATTGGCCATACGCTAGCAAGAGCCCGCCTCGACTTTGAAAGAGCTAATGTAATCCTCTAGTAGGAATAATGACTCGGAAAATCTAATGTCTATGTGATGACTCAGCCCGGACAGATGAGTATTGAGCACCTAAGGGTGACAAAAGGAATGCCGCCTTTGAGCCAAAGACAGATAAGAGGCCTTATAAGCCGTAAGTAGAAAAACCAGACTCGACAAAGAGGATCCAAAGTGTTGACTTCGTTGAAGTGTACCCAAGCCAATATCTCCTTGTGGTCCCCGTTAACCTCTTACATACCCTCATAAGGGCGGAAGGCCGGAAGAAAGTTTGGCCAAGACCATGGTGCCCATAGATGTCACCCCGCACGAGGTGCGTCCAAATGATTGGAAGTATCCATTACGGAAACATCATTACCTTCACCGACTTGGACTCGCCAAAGTATGGGGCTAGTCATAACGAACCTCTTTACATCACACCCGATTAGAAGAACGTCGATTGCCACTGGGTACTAGTCGATAGAGGGTCTCGCCAGAATGAATGTCTTTTCCACCCAAGATGATGGACTTATTGGATTTGAAGCCAACAGATTTGAAGCCTTCTAGTCGACTATTAAAGCCTATGACTCCACCTGCACTGGTCAGTTCCGGGGATTGCTACTCTCAAGCCGTGGTTCGGAAAAAGGTCATGGACGTTGATTTTCAAGTGATCGATATTCCGATTTCATTTATCGCTCTACTGGGACGGCCCTGGATCCATCAGGATAAATGGGGTAGCCTCTACTTTGCACCAAGTCGTCAAATTTCGCCGAATGATGGTACTATCACCACCATTTATGGAGACAAAGGTCACGGTAGAAGGAACCAAGACCGGAGACATCCCGATATTGGAAATCAAACATGATGACGAAGCGGTTGGCATCGACAGGATTCTCTCGTAGCTCCTTCCAAAGCACAAGTGTGTTGCACCGATCTCACCACTACTTCCGATAAAATCCCTCCCGCCATGAGAATGATGAGAAAATGGGTTATCTTCCGGGACTTGGATTGGGTAGAAGACTTCAGTGGTCGCAATACCATCATCGATGTAAAGGAACAGACTACCAGAGATACGGCAGGGTACAAACCTAATGGCGTAAAAGCTAAAGGGGTCCAAGCCATCCCTACAGCTTTATCCCCGACCCATTACTTTACAAAAGGCGGGACACAATATGATAAAAGTGATCACGGATCTCCTTGCGTAAAACCCTTCGGAAAATCTTGAGAAAATGAGGGAAAGCCAACCAATCTCGTTCGAAGAATGTTCCTTGACTTGCCGTACATTCCTGGGGCTACCACTACCGATTCGTAACGAGTATGTCTTCAAAGTGGAACTCGACATACAAAGAGTCAAGCATCCGTGGTAATGGACTTCTTCTTTCGAGTTAGCTCTTCCGAAGATCAGCCCAGATAGAAGCCGCCATTAGTGAAGACAAGTGAGTGGGGCTTGCTACGCTTGTTTGATGAAGAAGCACGATCCCGCATTTGATCGACTTCATTTCGATGATGAGATAGTTGCACGTAATTGGAGACGGTGGTGAAAATCCTTTCGATCCCCGCACTTTGGTAACTAAGACAGAGATGCCTTTGAAGAATTGGGAGACGTTCAGACCGATAGCGCCCGCGACAAAGAAATGAAGCGGAGCTTGGATTGGTACCTCGTCCCTTCAACCCCATCGTGTCAAACACCCATTTGTTTACATTCAGTCGAGTCAGGAATCTTTGAATTCCGGTCCTCGAGTCATCCAGAAGGCCTCACGCCTCACGCCCGAGGACTATCAAAATGTAATCGATGTCATCTTTCCTCTTATTTTGAATGAAATGACGAGATATTTCGAGTATCCTCTTATTGCCAACTTAACAAATGATAAATTAACTCAAAACTTAACAATGCTTAATAATGAATCATTTGAACAAGATGCAAACACACTAAATGAACAATACATTAAAGAAATCTTTAAGCGTGTTTCTAAAAGAGGAAAACCGGGCCCAAGCCGCCGAGGAGGTTTTGACAAGTGTGAACTTGGGTACCGTCGAGGAACCTAAAGAGACACAGACGGAAACTTCTTCCCGGGGGGTTGAACGGGACGACCGATTGATCTGCTCAGGGAATACGTCGACGTGTTTGCATGGTCATACGGGGTGGATATGCCGAGGGCTAGAGCAGGTTCGATAGTAGAGCACGAGTAATCCCTCTCAGCGCACGAGATGCTTATCCGATAAAGCCGAGGAAGATCAAGCCGTAATGATCTCTACAGGTCAAAGAAGAAATTGAGAAGCTACTGCGGGTAGGATTCATCAGAGTCATTGAATATCCGACATGGTTATCCAATATTGTGATTGTCACCAAGGCCAACGGGAAGGTGCGCCGCCGTGTGGATTTCAGAGATCCGAACAAGGCCACCCCAAGGACGATTACCCTTTGCCAAACATAGACATCCCGGTGGACTCAATCGCCAACTACGAAGTCAAATCCTTCGTTGATGGCTTTGCGAGCTACAACCAAATCAAGATGGCCGAGGAAGACCAAGAAAAGACTGCCCTTCACCACACCGCGGGAACTTATTGTGTTATACATTGATGCCGTTTGGGCTTAAGAACGCCGGGGCTACTTACCAAAGGGCAATGACCGCGCTTTTTCATGACATGATCCACAAGGAGATTGAGGTCTATGTAGACGACATGATAATCCACTCCAAAGGCGAGGACGGGCAAAGACTTTGTTGACTGCGGAAGTTATTTGAGAGGCCGAGACAACATTCCATGAGACTAAACCCCGCCAAATGCACCTTCTAAGGAGTGACAAGGGGAAAATTGCTTGGGTATATGGTCACTGAGCGAGGTATCGAAGTTGACCCCAAAAGATCAAAGCCATTATGGATATGAGGCCACCTCGGACCCTGCATCAAGTCAAGAGCTTTATGGGAAAACCGCAAAGACATCACTGTTTCGGCCAATCGCTTGACCACTATGTGCGAGCCCATCTTCAAGCTCATGAAGAAGAACGTAGACACGTAATGGACCGAAGAATGCCAGGATGCTTTTGACTGCATCAAGGCATACTTGGTACATCCTCCGGTGCTATGCCCCCACATAGACAGTAAACCTCTTCTCGCTCTATTTCACTGTCATCGATACGGCAGCTGGGGCTATGCTTGCTTAGGAGAAGAAAGACTCTCGTAGAGAATGCCATTTACTTTGTCACCGGAAGTCAGCAGGAAGTGAGCTCAATTACTCAAAGATGTGAAAAAGACCTCGTGCAGATCGGTCCGGGTAGTCGACAAGTTGAAGCATTATATGCGAAGCCCACCCCGTGAATTTGGTCTCAAAAATGGACCCCATCAAGTATATCTTTGATAAGCCTTCCTCTCGATGCGTCTAGCAAAGTGGTCCTTCTTCTTAGCAGAGTACGACATCAACTATGTGACCGTAAAGGCCATCAAGGGTCAAGCATTGTCAGACCACCCGGCAAACTTCCCCAATGAAGACAGAGGGCCCGAACCCCAATTCCTGCATGAAGGGATCTTTGCAGCCGAGCTTGAAAACCGATGGCAATTATTCTTCGACTGAGCCGCTAACAAAAGAGGAAATGGCGTCGGATGCTACCGGTCGATCCGAAAGATGAGCATACACCCATAGCCCTCAAGTTGAACTTCCCCGCCACGAACAATGTCGCCGAGTACGAAGCCTCGCATTGCCGGGTTTGGAAGCCGCCTTAGAAAGGAATGTCAAGGAGCTAGAAGTTTACTGAGACTCACTCGATCATCAACTGTGTTTCCAACAAGGGAAGATCTGTGGACCCTAACCTGGCAGCAGTGTATCATGCCCATACGGAGGAGTTGACTCGGATGCCCGTAGAAGTGACCTTCCACTACTCGCAAGGGAAAAGAACAGATTCGCAGATGCCCTAGCTACTCTAGCCTCATTGGTAGAGATCCCCGAGGGAAAAGCCATAAAACCCTTCCGAGTGGGAAGAAGAGAAGCCCCAACCTTTCACAGGAAGTAGACTCCGGGACCCGAGCTTATAAAGGAACCCCGTACAATCAAATTTACCAGCTTCCTCAAAGATGGAGAGTCACCTTTCAAAGACAAAGAGGGTAGACCGAAAGAGGGTGTCAGAGCCAAAAGCTTACAAGCCTTGAAAAGGTTGGCCTCCCATTATGTCATTCTAGGAGGCAACCTATACAAGAAGCTGTACCAAGGACCACTCCTCTTGTGCGTCACTCGAGAAAAGGCCAAAGAGTTGATGACCGAAGTCCACAATGGTCCCCGCGGTCCTCATATGAATGCCGAGCCCCGATGCAAGTGATCCTCGAATGGGTTACTACCGGATTTCCATGGAAATGATCGTGTCCAAAGACGTCCGAGCATGCGACAAGTGCGCCGGTTTGCCAACCTCAACCATTTCCCGCCTCATGACCCGTATCGCATGACGACTCCTTGGCCGTTTGCAACTTGGGGTATTGACGTGATAGGGAAAATAGCCCCGGCAGGAAGCAATGGACACGAATTTGTGCTAGTAGCCATCGACTACTTCACCAAGTGCGTAGAGGCCAAGTCCTACAAGGTCCTCACTTCCAGAAAAGTGGCCCAATTCATCAAAGAAAACATAATGTGCAGATATGGGGTGCCCAACGAGGTCATTTCTGATAATGGGTCACACTTTGAAGGGGACTGCGATAGGTTGCTGTCGACCGAATCACTCGCCACAAGTCGTCTCCGTATGCACTCGTACTAACGGGAGCCGTGGAAGCCGCTAATAAGACGCCGAATGGATCATCCGAAATGGCCACCCGTGGTCGTGATTGGCCCGAAAAGCCGTACTTGGCACTCGGGGCTGCGTAACGTCCGTCGTAATGCCTACAGGAGAAACTCCTTGCCCTAACCTACGGGATGGAAGCAAAGTGTTACCAGCTGGAGTTGGAAATCCCGTCATTAAGGGTCCTCTTGGAAAACAAAGGTCAATGAAGTAGAATGGTCATGCGCACGATGAGTCGGCCCCCGCTTGATGAGAGAAGGCTAAAGCCACGGAACACACCCGAGCCTACCAGAGGCGAATGGCTGTAGCGTTTGACAAAAAGGTTAAGGCCGTAGACATCAAAGAGGGTGACTTAGTGTTGAAAGTGAAGCCCCTACCGAGACAACCCCGGGAAAATGGGAACCCGTTTGGATCGGCCCTTATGTGGTGCGTAAGATACTATCGGGAGGAGCCATGAAGCTTGCACTGACGGCAATCCCTTTGTCCACCCAGTCCAACGGTGATAAGCTCGAAAGATACTATGTCTAAAAGAAAAATAAAAAAATATAAAAAAAAAGAGAGTGCAAAAAGAGTAATACCCAAATAGGCCGAAACCCCAAAAAGGGCGGTCTAGGCAAAAGACAGGGTTGCACATAAAAAAAAAGAAGAAAAAAATCTTAGTGCAAAAAGAGTAATGCCCAGCTAGGCCGAAAACCCCAAAAGGGCGGTCTAGGCAAAAAACAGGGCTGCACATAAAAAAATAGAAAAAGTTCACTGTAATGAACTACGAAGACCCGAGCCCCTTAGTCTTTCTTGTAAAAGGGGAACGTAGGCACCATATATGGTTCGGTCTAAACAATAAAAAAGGACAATCAAGCTTCCATGAAGTGCGTCCTAAATAATAAAGGGTATTTCTGGGCCATAAAACGGGTCCCAATCAATAAGACATTTGAATTTCCATGAAATGTGTCTTGATTAATTTCTAAGATAATATTTCTTGTTCATTACAAGTTAAAAACTTCTTGATGAGTTCAAGCACGGTCTACTTGACTCGCTAACCCGCTACAAAGATCTAAAATACAAAAAATGCCTAAATAAAACTAATGTGTTTGCAAAATGGCAATAAAGTGGAATCCTAAGAAAAGATCCGTTCGGGCCGTCATTCACCGAGTCTTCTTTGGTCTTCTTCCCTTTACCTCGACCCCGTCGAGTTTTCTTTCTCTTCTTTTCTATAAGGCTCGGTATCCCTCATCCCGATCTCCGTAGATCCTCACCGGAGCGCTCTACCAAACCCGTGTCAATAAGTGCCCTCTCTACACGAGCACGAGTCCGCACTTCCTCCCTCCGAGTCTCGCCAAAGGAGCGACCTCGACAATCTCTTGTATCGAGCCTCCATATCCCCGATCGTCACCCGACCGGTTATGGCGACTCGCCTTAGCCTCGCCTCCTCGTAGTCCTACTCGAGTCGCAGCAGCCGGCCTCCCAATAAAGCTCCGACGTCTCTCCCTGCACGACCTCGAGTCGCTCCCATTTCCCTCTCGTACTCGCTCCAAGTAGACAAAGGGTCAAGATGGTACTCTTCCCGCTCCCGAAGATAGCCCCGGGTGGGAAAGCAAGATATGTCCAAGCCCTCGAGAAGAATGAGAAGCCGGGCCGGATCTCTCATGTCCAATGGCACCACCTCCATGGTCCCATGTCCTCCCAATCACTCAATGGCTCCCGTAATGCCCCAAACCGCCTCGGATACCAAGCAGTGGAATGTAGAAGGATGACCACTGTAACCCCGGAACCCTCACAAAGATAAGACTCCCGAAATATCCTCCCCGGGTCCGCAATCTCCAAATGAGGTATCCACCAACGGATGTCCGAAGTGGATAGCCTAGCCATCGTCGCCTCCACCTACTCACCTGTCCCGTTGCTCCTCTGCACCTCTCCGAGAAATCACCCAAGGGCACCGAGTCGGCAAAGCCCCGGCAAAGCCCCGAGCCTCTCCCCGCAGCCCACAAAGTCGCACATCCTGACTCCTGCACCTCATGAAATGGTCTCCCTAGCCATCCTATGCCAATGCCATGAAGTGGTCTCTCCCAAAACCAATGGGACAATGTCCTTCCCAGCCCCGCAGCCTCGACCATGTCCAAGAGACCACCATGACAGATCCCCACGGACTCACCGGTGAACAAAGCGTAAAATATGCAGAGAATGAAGGCATCCATAGCCACCGTGGTCGCAGCCATAGCCGGAGACCCAAACCCGCCCGGATACCGTAAAGGTCAATCCTATCCTGGGCTATCATCATCCCCTCACCTCTTCCAAAGAAATCTCGCAGTAAAAGATGCAAGCTTTACCGCCACCGGCACGCTCTCCGATCAGCGGAATAGATATAGCCTCAATCTCGGGACCCCAATCAAGGCTCGGAAGTCTTCATGCGTTGGGACAATCTCGTTGTAAGAAAAAGCAAGAAACATGTCTCCTGACGCCCCAAAACCTTGCCGTCGCTCTCAAAAGGTCCCAATCAAAGGAGATCCCTCAAATGCCATAAAGACTTGATCTTGAAGGAAGAATCAAGCAGCCCCTTACGAGATTGGAAGTTGTGCTTCACCCAAGATTGAAGATCGGACGTAAAACGGTCTCGCTTCCCTTTGCAATCTGACGGGCTTCTCCATTGCAAGATGACCAAAGATGGTGTCTTTAAGTCCAAAATGTGCTCGGGAACAATTGGGACAAGTCTAGAGTGAAAATGAAATGAAATGGCCAAGCCTCTGCTTTTATTCGTAAAAGAATCAGGCTGTCAGTATTAACCGTAAGCCGCACGCGCTTCATTTGCCCTTCAGGACAAAACCGCACGGCTAAGCATTAGCCATCTCGTGCAGTGGCAATTACTCGCAAAGAACCAAGCTGCTGCCTGCAAGTGGAGTTTTCACCCCACTTTTTCAATCAAAACCCGTACATAAAACATATCCGTAAGCCATTTCAAGCATTTATATACCATTATAAATCATTTTGGCCTGCTTCAGCTTTCAGCCCTAATTCCTAAGCAAAAAGCTGCCCCGAGGCTCGCAATAATATGCAAATTTAAAAGCATAAATTAGAAAAGTAAATAAAGCATTAATACAATGTCTTCTCTGCCCCACGGCGCTCAAATAAAACAAAAATA
The DNA here is from genome assembly GCA_022495995.1 of Adenophora triphylla var. japonica. Lineage (NCBI taxonomy): Eukaryota > Viridiplantae > Streptophyta > Magnoliopsida > Asterales > Campanulaceae > Adenophora > Adenophora triphylla. The sequence continues at coordinate 1,241 of JAFEMH010004528.1, read as the reverse complement.
AATAAACAAAGTGTGCATCAAATCAGGTCGTGTCTCATTGTTTGTTTTCTTCCTAAATCCATTCTAGAGACCTCCTAGGCCTCCGATTCTTCTTCATCTTCATCGCCGCCGCTCTCATAAACGCTAGCCTCCCTCATCAAGTCCTCCCGGGTCGCTCACGTCGACAGATGGACATTATCGGTGCCCGTACTCACCAAATGCCTGCATCGTCGTAATGTCGGGCCATTGGGTCCCCGCCCCGAGGTACGGGCACCGGGAAGAGTACTCCGAGGCCGATGAGGTGCAGATCGCCCGTGCCCTCGACATGCCGCGCCTACGCGCTCTCGGCTCCCGCGCAAGTGATCCGCCGCCAGCCTAAGCTGCAGCCGCCTTCCTCGTAAGCAGACCGGCACATGTCCTTCCAGCCCCTATCTCCGCCTCTGCATGACTGCACTCTATCATGAATGCATCTGGGCTGCGAGCCGGAACCCGAGAAAAAGAAGAGAAAAATCTCGTTAAAATCTCTAATTGCAAAAAGCAAAGAATAGCCGAAAAGCGGAAAGACCCTAAAAGTATACTTACAACATTGTCACAAAGCTAGAGTGGTATACTGGGGCTCCCTATTGTCTGTTTAGACAGTGAATCCTCATCCTCCTGGAACTCCGTGCGACCACATAGACAAAAGATGCAGTGAGGGATCTAAGGCGGTCAAGAGGCTCATCCTCCCCATATCCCCGAGCGACCGCCACCACTAGCTTCGCAAGCAAGCCTCTCAAAGCGCCGCTCCACAAACACAAACAGTAGGGTGGTATCGCATATCAGTACTCCTCAGCCGGCCACGCCCGTCCTCGGGTACCTGGTAGCAATCTCATCCTCTCGGCTAATCCTCGGGCCGCAAAGATCTCGCGCTGGAGGATCTCCGAGAGAGTATCATGGCGCTCCCAATGTGAGGGATACGGCTACGCCGCTCGAGAAACCTGGTCCCCCAAATATATGACATCACATGTCGCCCAGCCAACAGCCACCATCTCCTCTCGCTCGTCGCCTCGAACGGCCTCTCCTGGAAGAAGATCTCCTGGATACTCGCCTGCCAAGCGTAGAAGTCCACTCCGTCAGTGCCCATCCTCGTTGATGACCGGCCTCACCATCTTATAATCAAAGGTGATCCTGGGTCTTTCCCGTGAACTTATCCCTCGCATCTCCTCCAAATGCACTATAGCAGGAAGATGGTGATATCAGCTCCGCTGTCTCCACTAAAGAAC